>OZ005741.1:297604568-297825656 GCA_963930735.1 Dioctria linearis
CTAAGAGAAAAAAAATGTGTATATATGAAAAGTGCAAAATTAAATATAATAACATTAAGAAAAGTTGAAAAAATAAGAAACAAAATATATGCCTAAAAAAGGAACAAAAAGATATGAAAGACTATATGAATTACAAGAAAGTAAGAATAATTAAGAAAAATTACATGCAAATGAATGAATACAAATCTGGGACTTAAATGGAGAGCAGCTAAATCGCACAATTGAAAAGAAGTCGCCTGAAAGTGCCGACCGAGCCCGCGCATTGAACCCGGGAGGGTAAACTGTTCCAGAGGCGAATAACCTGAACAAAATAAGAACCAGTGAGATTAGTAGTACGACAACGCTCCAGCAGTAATTTGCGACCCCTGGTGGAATGTAACGGTTGCAGAAAATCAGCTAGATAAGGAGGCTGGCCCAAATGCAGTAGCCTATAAAGAAAAACCAGGTTCCTACGTTTCAAAGATGTCTCTAGAGAACAGCCCAGCAATGAGAGACTGTAATAGGATACGTGATCATATCTGCGCAGCCTGTAAATAAACCTAATACAATCATTGAAAGCCACTTTAAGCTTTCTAGAGCACACAGAATCTAAGGCTGTGAAAATAAGGCATCCATTAGTGAAATGAGAGAGCAAGAGTTGTTTGACCAAAGTCATACGTAAGCTTAGTGGCATGATACTAGCATATAGCCAAAGACGACGAAGGCCAGGATGATGTCCAGATAGTATGCTACTTATGTGATCACAGCAGCTCATCCGGCAATTAAGGTACACTCCAAGATTTCGAATCCTACTAACGTATGGGATATTGATGTCATTAAGTAGAATTTCTGGCAATGCAGACAGATCGATTTGTCGCGGATAGAATGCAATGCACTGGGATTTACTAGGGTTAAGACTAAGAACATTGTCGATTGACCAGCAGTAAATTCGTTGGAGGTCATAGTTAATGCGGCTTACACAATCTTCAATAAGAGCCATGGGACGACCCAAATAAAGCTGGACATCATCTGCATATAGGTGAACTTTCACATCATGTGTCACCTCTGGGAGGTCATTTATGTATAAACTGAATAATAAGGGGCCAAGAATAGACCCCTGGGGCACACCACAGGAAAGGGGCAAAATATCTGAGGAATGACCATTATTCAATAATACACGTTGGGATCTACCGAACAGAAAATGTTTAATTAAAAGAATGGCAGAGTGGGAGAAAGCAAATCGCGAAGACAATTTCATCAAGAGCCTCTTGTGACAAACACTATCAAATCCTTTAGAGAAATCTAATAAAACCAAGATGGATATCATATCGTTATCAAGAGAGGTGCGAATGTCAGTAGTTACCTTGAGTAGAGCTGTTTCACAGCTGTGATGCGAGCGAAAGCCTGACTGACACGAGCTGATTAGATTGTTTACGCACAAGTATTCCTGAATTATTATTAGTTTAACAGAAGCAGATAGCACATAGGGTATAATAGGTCAAATTATAGAGGAGAGTCTACAGTTTATAGTTTTTATAAGAAAAACTTAAGTTAACAACCGTTTTGCAAAAAAAAAAGAAAAAAATAGAGGTCAAAGTAAAAAAAAACGTAAGAAAATCCGAAATATTTAGTTTAGACAAGCATAACTCTTGAGAGCAGAGGTACGGGGCTGGTTGAGCAGGCGTTGAAAAGACCATGAACCTCTGCATATAATGAGCTCATAACTCTAACCGTGCGCCCAGCACTTTTTAAAATACAGGGTGTTTTGTGAAAACTTAGCTTTTTTTCTTACTCACACTGTAACGTAACTCCTAAACGGTTGATATTGCTCCCCCCCTCTGCCATACAATTTTTTGTTTATCTAGTTGAGTACTATCACCTCTTGCTCTACAGACCTCCTAAGATGAAATACCCTGCATATGTGGATATTTACTGAGAACGCGTCGAGAGAACTGAAATTTTGTAAACAACATTTCCATATAAAATATCAAATATAATTTCAAAAATGGGCCAGATCGAGCAACCCCTTCTTGGTGTTGCCATATAAAAATTGAGGTTCTTTTACTGTGTAACGATCAGTCCTAGACGTTTATATTGGAATACAAAGTTCTCGGAATATAAAATCCCATGAAATTGGTAATAATCATTTTTACTGTCCGGCGAAATAACTGCGAAAAACCACTTCAAAACTCAAACTTCCACAGATGGGTTACCATACGAGTGAGTATTGGTGTTATTGTTAGATCAATTATAACCTCATTCCTTGTTATAGGTGGCTTTGCGTTTCAGTTTTACGATATTATCAAACTTGGTGTTTTGTTAATTTTTTGCTTTTAGCAGAAGGAGTATTAAAAATGCAAATATGAACGCCCGCTGCTTTTTTGTTTTTTATAATTAATTTAAGTTTCCTGAAAAGGTGAAAGAACTGCTAATGCAAGACCTCATAAAATTCAGGTGTTAAGTCAATGAACTTTTTGGTTTTGTGGTTCGTTGTCCCACCTAATTCAGTAGAGTGCAAAAGTTGTTCACCTCGGTGATTAATGTTTCACTTTTTTCATATCCTAGATGACAATATTCAACACACCTCATCACATCTAACTAAAAAAAACTCAATCGCCTGCCACAGCAGGAGGGATGGATAACATAACAAGGTAAAGTATCCATAATTTAATATATTCGATGATAACCTTAATGTGTTAGTTTTTCGTATAGAATTTTTTAAATATCAGATTAAAAGAAATTAGTTGACCCCATCGAGTACACTTGGGACATCCTCCAATATATTATATCATATAAGTATTCCACCCTCTTTGGAAGTTTGCTTATGTCAAACCATCATAAAATTATTTTCTAGACCACAATATTATCAGTTATGGGTTCTTAAAAGCCATCTATATGTAGTATAAAATCCTTTCAATCCTTGATACTAAAAGCTTCATTTAGAGTGCTCTGTCAGGAAGGAGAGACATTTTATCGCAGTTTTTGTTTCATTTACGATCCTTCATAAAGCAAGTTCACACGTTGTTACATTTTCCATTTATTACGCCTTCATCACTCTAACAAAGTGCTTAAAGCTGGCGCTGCATTAAATTTTTTTACAACACAAAATAATATGCGCATTAACTGCACTTACCATAACACATCCTTTGGACAATCTCACTTTCGCTGATCCCATGGGTGCGCTACAGTTCTGGAAAAACGGGGACAACAACATAAAGGAGTTTTGAGGGATGCTCCCGTCTATATATACCCTTTCAACCAGACAATGGTATAGAAAGTTCAAGAGGTAATAAAAGTACTGACTTACGTCAATGATGAAAGCAAAGAAGGCCACAGAACTGCCATTGGAGATAGGAAATAAAAGGATGAAAGGATTCAACCAAACGAACTCAAGCTGCGAAATCTAATAAGGAGTTCTTTATAGTTCTCTGTTATCATTGGTTCAGCACAATAATCCAAGTATCCGTAGAGATTGTCTCTTTCATCTCAATAAAAGCTAAGTGTTGGAGATTTACTTTGCCACCAAATGAAATAAAAGGAGTTAAAGAGATTTGTGATGGATTGACTAATTGCCTCTCTCGTTGGACGTACCGATTTACTTTAAAGGGGAACAAAAGCAATTCAATTTGCTTTTATTTGTTTGGTTGCTGGAAAATTTGAAGACTCAATTGCACAAAAAGAATGAAAAGGAAACTGTGATTTTTCGGCATTGATCTGGAAAATTTGCTGGATTGACTGTTTTATTGTCGTTTAGATAGTTATTGAACAAAATAGTTGTAAATTTGTTTCTAATATGATGAAGTAGCTTGAATTATGTTAAATGTGTCAAATAGTTAGCTTAGTTCTTAGAGTTATTCTAACTACAGAAATATTGTTAAAGATTACGTGTATCAGTTAATTACCATCATTAGGTGCTATCTAAATTTTCCTAACTAGAATTTTAGCTATCTTCAGAATATATTCAATAATTACGGTAACAAGTCAATTTCTACAAACCGGAATGACTTACAAGCAATTGCAGTTGAAAGCATATTAAGATCTGTTTCCATAGCTTTTAGCACATCAAAGTTAGAGATGGGTTTAAAAAGGACACCAGAAAACTTTACGCCAAATACTATTTTTGGCAGCATTTCAATTTATTTAAAAACACAAGACTTATAGTCTTTTGCAGTACAATTTAGATACAGGAAATTGATAGATAAATTGATAGATAAACTTTTAGAAAATTAGAGTTAAGTGTGTAAGTTACCTAACTACATAGAAATTCTTTAAGTAATACATATATCGTATAATTAGTTGTAGAAATTAAGTTGGATTGTACAATTAACTAACATAATGATATAATAAGCAATATTGATTGAAAATGGCAGAAAATCATTCTTGGTCTAGAGCTCATCTGGTTTAGAGACTAATCTAAGTACAAGAATATTCCCAACCCCATTTGAGAAGAGATTAATCGCTGAAAATCATTTCATTTCCAACCTTCCTGCCCACACCTAAGCAGAAGAATAATTCTGCTGCAGATACTAATCTGCGTTTCTTCTTTATAGTAGCATATTGCTACACTTCTGCGCACGTCCAGAATAATGTCAGAGACTAATCTGACTCCTTTTACCGTCTACAGCACTTGTGCCCTCACGTACGAGCAACGGTATTTTTGCTGCCTTTGTGCCCGCACGCACCATAAAAAGGCTATTACTATATAGAAACATATTTATACCAACTTGGGTACAATAAATCTATATTCAGAGACTAATCTGAATTAGTTTTTCTATAGAAGTATTTTGCTGCCTTTGTGCCCTCACGCACTAGCAGCATCAACATTTTCTTTTTCTTTCGTTCTAATGGCAGTTAATTAATTCTGGTCTTCTCTCTTTTTTCCGAACGAGTAGATAATTGATAGCGCCTGGAGCAGGAGCTCACTGAATTTGAATTTGAATTTGAATTTTAAATTTTTTTTTATTTATTTTTTGACGTTTTTTTAAATTGTATAGTAGTTTGTAGGTTAGTCTTAGTTTTGAATTTTGTTTTGAATTGAATTTCCTGTGATATTTAGTTTTAAGCTAACGAATTTTAATAAAAATTTTATATTTGAAATTTTAAGAAAACTGAGTTGTCCTTTACAAACCGGCACTCCCTCCCACATCCGAGACTAGATCTCACCATCAACTCTTTAGCTATTGCTAGTACTGTACGTCTAATTATTGCAATCCAAATAGTTTACTTCGTTCACTTCACTGTCTGAAATAAAGCTCCGCCTCCTGGGGCTGGATTCCGCAACTATGAGTTTTTGCGTGTACACCACATTATTTCGATTCCGCAAAAATGGAAATGAGTTTTTCTGTCAAAATTGTGTAATTAATATTTTCTCACGGCCATTTTTGTCGTGAATTTTGAAGAAGTACCTGTGAGTTTTTGTCAAGCGGTATTTTCAAAATTATTTCTTATGTTATTTATTTTACCATTCTTTAAGCCGTAGTCGCCTTAATACTAGAGAATGCATGTAACTCATTTCTTAACTACTTTAAAAAGACTATTTTCTCACTCAAACAACATTCAGCACAAAAAATTTTCATTCAGCACTTAAGTGTACACGGATACTTACGGAATCGCTTGAAATTCAAACGTGTACACTTGAGCTCACGTGAGTTTTTCAAATCGTGTACATTTTCAAATTCTTCACAGTTGCGGAATCCAGCCCCTGCATGTGAGAAGCGCCGTATTTATACTCTACAAATTATCCTAGAACCTTATCGTAAATTCTATTCTCCGAGCCCAAAGTTTACTAAGGGACGGTTTCACAATTAGAGTTTAAACTCGGGATTAGTTAAACTCCGTTCGTAGTTAAAACTGAGTTTAAATGAGTTTCACAGTGTTCGACCTTTTTTAATATGTATGGCAGCACTATGGAACTGTGAACTAACAAGCTATTTTCTGTACAATTGTGAACTAGCAAACTATTGTGAGTGATTTACTGTCAAAATATTGCCGGCCAAATCGTTGTGACAAAAAAATTAATTAATTAAACCTACGAAAGTGAAAAAAATAAAATAAAAAATATAATAAATTAATTAAACCTACGAAAATGAGTAAAGACTATTTGAAACGCACGAAATGTCACTTCATTCACATTTAAAGATAAACTGAGTTTAAACGCTCAATTTTGGTGGTTTAAACTAAGTTTAAGCGAGGTTTAACTTACCACTGTGAAACTGTGTTGAAGAGATAAACTGAGTTTAAACCACATCATAAGTTTAAACTTGAACTGTGAAACCGGCCCTAAGTGTCACTAACCTAAAGTTGCTTCCATTTCCAACAGATGTCTCTTGTGTCCCTTTGTTGCGAGTAACAATATATTGTTGCGAGCGTGGCCTTGATTCGTTATTTAAAACACAATATTAAGTATTTAATATACAAGCTCTTTATTTCATTCCAATCATACAAAATTCACAAACCTTCAATTAATCAACTCAACATTAATTATCGCTAATACTGTACTTTGAATTATTGCAATCCAATTACAACACTTTCGCCCGTTTAATACTTTCGCTTGTTAACACTGCAACGTCTAAGGCAAGACTCTTTCTTTGGCGGTGACAAGTGTTATATTTATACCCTAGAAACTCTCCAGATTATTCTGAAGTGCTCTATTCCAAAATCTTCTTGACTATTCTATTCATTCTATTCCTGAACCTTCCCAGAGATTCCATCATCGATTCTCCGAACCTGAAGTTGTTTACTCTCCATTGCCAGTAGATGTCACCAGTTGTCTAATATATAATATATATATAATTATAATAATGGTCATTACCTTTCGAGCTATCGCTATATGTACTTTATGCAAATCTATCCAAGTTGTAAAGAGGAAATGCATCGATATACTCAGTTACTGCACACTCCCTCACTCTCCTTCTCGACGTATATATAATAATATAGTTAGTATTCATCTGTTTGATTCCTACGTAGTGGATCTACATCCCCCGCCAACCCTCATACAAGGCCAGCGGAGTACCTGTGCTGATAGTCCCTTCCATAGACATCAGATTAATTAGAACAGTAGTTTCTGTTAAGGTATTCGTTAACGCAGTAGGTCTGCAAAACCCTCGAGAATACTTCACAACCCATGAAATAGACTCCTTCACTACCGCATGAGAGTCCTCACATTCTAAAATATTTGCAGTGTTCTTATGTAAAACTGACAAAAGTTTGAATTGAATAGCTCCTCCGCCCTAAACTACCTAAACTACTATTCATACGGAAAAATTCTGTTCTGATAATCTTAAGCTCACTTGCTTATCTTCCGAACCGAAATAAAATTTTTATACTTTCCAAACAAAATTATTTAAAAAAAATTTATCTGAACCAAATGACTACAATTCCTCAAACAAAAACTCTCAGCTGAGTAATCATTGTAGTGATGATGTGCCGTCATAGCAAGCGCTGATGATATCGAATGTAATTGCCTACAGTTTCGAACTCAGGCTGCACATACACACATGTAATAATTACTCAGCTGAGTGTAAAATGGTAAGGTTACTTTGCAATCAAAACTATTTTATTATTTTGTTAAGTAAGGTATGTAGTAAGTGTTGCCTTTGGGAAGGTAAGGAACCAAGCTTTAAATTACTACAAGACTACTTTCCTGTATGGATAGTAGTTTAAGCTCTATAGCATATATAAAATCAATGATTGGCACCTTTCCATAAGCATCAATATAGAACATTTTAGAAAACGGACTCCCAACGCACACATATAGATTTCTGCTTCATAGCTTGGGAAGTATTCTCGAGGGTTTTGAGCTCTGTATAGTTTCCTCCAATTTGGGGAATAGTAAAAAATTAAACAATTTAAACTTAAAACTAAACATACTAGGTATATGTAGGTACCTGGTCACAATGCATTAACTCTCATCCTTGCCATACAATATATGAATTATTCCAGTATTATAGACCCAATAATGAGACAAATAAATTTGTTTTGTGCTTTAATATCTACGGAATAAAAAAAATCTCATGAGATTCTTTTGAATTTTTCGGTCTAGTTGAATTTCAGAATGGAGCTCTTTTCGGTGCACTCTAAAAAGCAATTAGGCAATGTAAACAATCTGTTGGACGTACTTTTAAAAATTCCATAACTGCTATTCATAAGCCGAAACTCGTTAGATTAAAATGTTGGTTTTTGGTTGAAAGGATGACATACATTCATACGGGAGTTCCCTTTGCACGCAGTCAAACAAAACCTCTTCTCTATATCACATTTATGACAAGGAGAGACACATAACTATGTATGTATGTATGTATGTGTGCACATATAAATATGGAGATATACGGTTTCATTTCATTCATTCTATTTGAAAGCGCATATACGAATTGCAGTCGGAAATATCTTGACTAATTTTTTGGCCAACATTTTTTGTATGGTAAATCACAGGATTGGATTGTACGTGTACGTCATATACCCATATATATACTATATGTATCAGTATGAAGGTTTAGGCAGAGTCAAATGGCTAAACAATATTCGTTTCATCCTTTCTGAACCAAAAATACTCTTGATTATATACGAGAGTATAATAAAGGGTAGATAGGGTTAATAGTTGTATACCCAGCAGACATAGGAAATGGCATTCAAATTTCAATCGAGAATTTCAAAGTAATTTCTCGAGTTATGAAGGTTATTGCTTTTGGTATTATTGGACTAAAATTGAACATTCCATTTTTATTCACTGATTACAAATAAAAGTTCACAATTTAGTTCTTTTTATTTTAGGGTATATTTGATAGCAGATTCCAGGTCCAGAAGTTTTTTAACTGAAAACTTTTATGAAATAATTGGGTTGGGATTGATTATATTAAAAAGTCACAGAAATTGATCAATCAATGATATTAAAGCAAATAGCTGATGTTTTTATATATTTGGAATGAAAATGTAAGTCCGTCCACAATAAGCATATACATTCATAAAAACATACACCTATACCTATGTACTGGCAATATATATACTAGCATAAGGTTTACAGCAATTGGCACCTCATAAACTGTGACAAAGAAATCAAGCAAGCAATTCCAAGAGCTAAAGCTGATTAAATATCAAAAATTCTGTCTTGCTTAGTATTGCCTGAGAGAACTTACATTGAGATATGGAAATCCTCAAAAAGAAGCGGTCCGAAAGCTATATTTTAAAACCAGCTAATGGCCCCCCAAATAGAAAGCTCAATACATTCTCTCTCCCTCTTCCTTTATTATGCCACATAAATTCTTCGCAACAATTATTAGCTTTTTTTAGTTAAATGTAAAATTAACTTTGAAAAAGTGATCCGGGCTTATATGGAGATTGTCTTATCTAGTTGTATGTTGTCTGTGGTACTGTCAACGCGATGAAGTTTATGAATTTTATAAACTAAATTATAGTGGGTGTCACACCGGGAGCGGCGCGGCATTTTTCAGTTGCCGTTGCACGATTGTTCTTGCAAAATTAAATGCGGAACGGCAAAATAGTTGCCGCGCGGCAATTTTGGAGATTACTCAAAAACACAATTTTGCCGCTGGCGCTGACGGCAAAATTCCTTTTCATTCGAAATAAGTCCGCACAATTCGTTAAATGAAGCTTTTTGCATTCTTAAGTATTTGTAATCGAACCTCATCACTTTTCTCTGTTTTTCTTCAAGCAGAGCTACTAATAATAGAATTTCTTCCTCGGAACTAGAGTACATTTGGATAAAATCTGCCGCTCTCGGTGTGAACGCTCTATTTTGCCGCGTGCCACCGGGCCGTGCCGCGCCGTGCCGCTCCCGATGTGACCAGGGCTTAAATCATTGCAGATATACTAAGCTTAAAGGCCATATTACACTATGAGTGTTGCTCACGTGAGTTCTCACATGACTTCCCTAAAATGACAGATATCAAAATGTAAAGACGAAAAATAAACTCATGTGAGCGTCATTTTCTGAACTCACATGAGTTTCAGTAAAATAGAAACGGTTCTAATTTGCTGTGAGTTAACCTAAAAATTGTTTGGTCAAAAGTAGGACATTTTTCAAAATTAGTATCGGAAACAAGGTTTTTTATAATTTAATAAGAACATAGAGTCTATATAAATGTAATTTTAGATTGATTTTACCAAAGATGCTGTTTTTAAATTGACTGAGCTATAACAGCTTTATCCTTGGATATACAACAGCACTAATAGTCTCTATTCCAATAAACATGCCAGAAATAATGCCTTTAGCTGATATGTATGGACTGTCGCAAAATTGTGTTTTGTTTTTCGATAAGAGGCTTTACAATTAATAAAAAAATTTCAAACGATTTTGGCGTCATTCGAATAAAGTTTTGAAAGCCTTTCTCATCTTCCACTTTTAGCTCATCGATGACTAAATTTGTTAAATCACGTCCTGAATTTCTTTTCAATAGCCACGGCCGAGACCAAAGACCCTTTTTTTTAATTCGGTTCTTAAATATCCGACGAATAATATCCATTATTCCCAAAATGCTGGTGTAAATTAAAACTTTTGTCGAGTTTTTCATTGTTACTTTCATGACAGTTGATGTTCACTCATATGATTATTGCTACTCAAGGTGGGAAGATGTACACAAAGTACACATGTCAGTTTGACGTCATATGACTTTTCATAGGTATATTTCTTAAGAGAACTCATGTGAGTAACACTCATAGTGTAATATGGCCTTAAGTCTTTTCGCCCAGCCATCCATTTTTCATTCTATCTGTTAGTCCGCATGCTATAATCGGACGAAAGCTACAAATTGTAAAAATTGTATGTAGATCTAATTTCATAGATGTAAAATCTGGTAGCTCACTTGCTGGGTTAGGTCCGTGTGCACGAGGGATTTTGGGGGGTTGTCTCCTCAACCCCCCGAAATGGATCGAACGAAAACAATTTCTACGTCTTAACATCGGCGCAAAACAAATTCAAAAGCAATGAATTTGTGCGCAGTGCACTGCAGTTTCATGGTCAAATACTTCTGAAGTTGAAACGCAGCAGCTCTTGCAAATTGGTTCTATGCAAACGTTGTTTAATTTAATTAACCCAGAAACTTATCGATGGACAATGTAAACAATGCTGAATTAGCTGGCGCATGTTTCATGTAAAATATTGTACGGGGAAAATACTTGTTGATGCCAATTTTGAAGTGTTCAAAATGGATATCGTCCGATTTTTTTTGTAAAAGGCCATGGTTGGAAAGTACATCGCGATGTTAGTTAAAATTATGTAATAATTATAAACAAGCATACAAAAAAATTGTGAACATTTATACTTCGCTTTTTTAAAATCTAATTTTGAAGTATTTAATTAAAATGCATTTGTAAAAGATGTGGAAATTCGTCCCGGTATTTTTTGGTAAAGGCGAGTTTACAATAGAGCTTTATTTAGCGCGCTAATCGTAACCGAAGTTCCGAATTTTTTGAAAAACAAACGAAGAAGAAGAACTAACATAAGAAGTCTGTGCGCCAAGGTGGGTGGAATGCAACTTATGTCGATTTGTAGCCCGCGGTCATTGATGCTCTGGAAATTATTTCGACATGGAAAGATGCAACAAGTCATCTACTGCTTTTCAATTGCTTTCGGCCATTGAAACTCCGTGAATTCTCAATTATCCATTCCGGTTCTTTATTCAGTGCACTCTTTGGCTCTATCGTTGTGTTGAGTTTTGCAAGTCAAGATTCGATAGAAGTTATCACACTGGCAGATGTTGGAAAGGATGAACTTGAGGAGAAAAATCGACAGTTTTTTTGGACGATTTTTCAAAAAATGAAAACTAATTGCGAGCAGTGTGACATAAAACCGTTGCGATGCCAAAGCTTGCATAACATCAAATCAAACTGTGAAATTCAATGACTATGACACAATTGAAGATCGTTATTGTTTGTCAATCTTCATACCATACCTTGATCTGTTCATCTAGATGACCGTTTTTTAAACGGCGCAACCATTTTTCAAACTTTTCTTTTCTGGAGTAAATGAAAACTTTAGATGAGGCTGCGTGTGAACAATTGTTCGAAATTTGAACTTGAATTTTATACGACAATTTATCTCAAGTATGGATCAATGAAGTTAAGATCTGGTGGCGCCGAATTGCAGATAAAACAATTAACAATTCTTTGCAGGCTATTGATATGTGCATTCAGAAATATCTACAAATTTTTACAAATTATGGCATTGTTATCTGTAACCATAACTGCGGATGGGCGTTCATTTTCCACTTTGCGTTATCTCAAAACCTATTCAAAAGAGTAATTATATATTGATTGTTTGTGTCATTTTTATTTTTAAATAATACTTATAATTATGTAATTCTGAACCATATTTGTTTTTTTTGCACTATTAATTTTATGAATAAAGCTAATTTTTTTACCCTGGATACAATCTATAGTAAAGTTTGTCATTCCGTTTGTAACGCACAAAAATAATGATGGTAGAGCAAAATGGATTGGTCACATATGCATAATATTAAAAGTTATTTTGATTTGTGCATGTTCGTTCGTCTGTCTGTCTGCACGATAACTCGCTTTCTAATATCTTTCTGATTTTCTAAAAAAATTATTCACAATAATTGTATTATTAACGTTATTTTCGATTGGGTGGTATCTTAGTACATGAAATCTTAC
This sequence comes from Dioctria linearis, assembly GCA_963930735.1. Lineage (NCBI taxonomy): Eukaryota > Metazoa > Arthropoda > Insecta > Diptera > Asilidae > Dioctria > Dioctria linearis. Next base: position 297,617,175 of record OZ005741.1, read on the forward strand.
ATCCGGCCATCTGTGGCTGGTTATTAAAAATTCAACCGACAACTGTTTCAAAAACCAGCCAGGATATTTTTCTTATTACTACGTAATTTGTCGTTACTTTCCGCCCAATTTATTAGCTTTACAGGTATTTGATAGAGAAACATCCACCTAAATAGATTATTTTTCATATAAAATGCTACTTACATTCAATAAGCAAAATTAAGACGATAAACTTAGCGCATTTCAGAGGGTAGACTTAAAAATAAGATGAAAACGTCATTGTGAGGAATGCGCAATATATTGGCAAACCTTTTGTAATACTTAGATAACATTATTGAGACATTTCAAAAGGTTTTAATGTAATAAATTGATGGATTTATTTTGGTACTTTTGCTAGAGTGCACTAGTGATGGCCAGTAATAGGTGCGTTTCCTTAAATAATTATGTAGGATTTATCTCATGATCTAAAATTTTAAGCCTTCTATAATAGTTAAATCGAACTAAAAAAAAGTTAAATTTTAACTAGGTACTAATTTTTTCAAATAGTCCCACAACAATTATGATAGCTCGCTGCTTAACTACTGTCTACGCTCAAAAAAATTATTAGTCGTCCATATGTACACAAATTCTAGAGAAAAAATATTCATTAAATTTCTAGGAAAAAATTGAGGATATTCAGCAGTGAGCATTCATTTCTTCTTAGAAATTTGCAGAAAATGTTCTTGGCAGAATTTTGATTCTTTTTAGTGGCCAGTTATTTTCAGATACAATACTTTCATGTGTTCGGTTGCTGGATACCAAAAATGCAAAAAAATTCCAGTATATTTCTAAGAAAAATTAAGGTCTTCCCTACATCAGGTCGAGACATTTTTGGTATTATATTGGAGCGAGGCACTCATTCATATCCATTCCATGCCATAAAGCGTATCCAATCATTCCTTTCATTCCAAAAATATCAATAATTTATTCAGCTGGAAAAAAATGCTCTGTATCTACGTTAGTTTACAAACGAAAATAAGCAAAAGAAAAACAATTGCAGTCAATGAAAAAAGTTTTGTCTTAGCCAACACTCTTGTCATGGTTTAACTGATTAGTGATTGTGATTTAGTGATTGCGAAAATGCGTCGTTTTTATAATGTCAGATGGATCCACTTGTACCATTTTGAACAGTTTTTTTCAAGGGATAAGCCGTAAGAGCCTATAGAATATAATTGAAGATGTCTAATGTCTTCTCGACCCGATGACCCACATTTTTCCTAGAAATTAACTCGAAATATCTTTCTTCGAATTTTTATGCATTGGTCGAGAGCGACACTAATGCCTCGCTCCAATATAAAATCAACGATCTCAACTCGACCTAAAACCTAATATAAGGAAACCCTCAATTTTTTCTTAGAATTTTTTTGCATTAGGGGAGACCAACAACGGCCACTGACATATAATAAGAATGGACTGAGCGTTCTTGCTTCAAAACTGGCACAAATATTGAACGGGCTGTGAAAACCCTTTATTTCGTACAATTGCACACCGATTCATAATTTATTATTATTTGTCGATTGGAAACACTAAAGATGTTATAAAATAGTATTGCATTAAATTAAAATTATTTAGAAAGTTAAACTTGTTTTAATGAACCCAAAAACTCATTTGTAATATTACTGAAAAATGTGCTGCTCTGCAGATTTGTTGTCAAATTTCCTTGAGCTTGTAAGAGATAGACGTATAAAAACAAAATATATTTGGCTGAATTTTTATGTCAATTCCAATGCATTCCAATTAATATAGCCGTGCTGTTTCCAAAATTGTTTACAGTTCAGTGTACATTTTGAGCTTGAAAAAGACAAATAGATTTTAGCCAAAATTTGTGCCATTTTTGACTATAGGAATTAGATAGGATGGCTCAGTCCATTCTTATTATATGTCAGTGAACAACGGCACACACTCACATATAATAAGAATGGACTGAGCCATCCTATCTAATTCCTATAGTTAAAAATGGCACAAATTTTTGCTAAAATCTATTTGTCTCTTTCAAACTAAAAATGTACATTGAACTGTAACCAATTTTGGAAACAGTACGTCTTAATTGGAATGCATTAGAATTGACATAAAAATTCAGACAAATATATTGTTTTTATACGTCTACAAGCTCAAGGAAATTTGACAGCAAATCTGCAGAGCAGCACATTTTTCAGTAATATTACAAATGAATTTTTGGGTTCATTAAAACAAGTTTAACGTCCTAAATAATTTTAATTTAATGCAATACTATTTTATAACATCTTTAGTGTTTCCAATCGACAAATAATAATAAATTATGAATCGGTGTGCAATTGTACGAAATAAAGGGTTTTCACAGCCCGTTCAATATTTGTGCCATTTTTGAAGCAAGAACGCTCAGTCCATTCTTATTATAAGTGAGTGATTTCTAAGAAGAAATGAATGCTTATTGCTCATCTACGCGTCCAAAGTATATAGAAGACAAGTTATTCCCATTTAAAATTTTGACACATTGCAGCTGATAGCCTGTGACGTAATTCTGTGACTAATGTATACACATTTTCATAGGAAAGACAGAGACTATTGTCGGATTCTCTGTACCGTACTGTCGTATACATTTCACGATATTACGTCACCTAATGGTGGAACATGGTGCGTAATGGGAATACCTTCTATTCTATATGCTTTGTATCGTAAAAATTTTTAGTGGCCCAAGCACCCTTTGTCGGCCTCCAATAATGCATAAATATTTTAAGGAAAAAATTTCCTATAAATTTCTAAGAAAAAATTGAGGTCTTCGTTGATTTTACATTGGGAAGTGAGGTGAGCGCCTCTTCAATACAACAAGTAACTAGTAAGTCAAACCTCGTTTCGCAAACACTATATATTTTATACACAAGCGTGGCGCATCACACATTTGACTATGGGCCTTGCTTATCTGTGCAAAAACTAATCTAAGTATAAAATTAATGACAAAACAAGTTTTCTCCAATATTAAAATTCTTTAGGTAGGTACGTACATATGTACATGGATTTATTGACCCGCACCCAGGGGCGGATTTGATCACTTGGCCGCCCTAGGCCTATGGAAGATTGCCGCCCCCCTACCCTGTAAAACACGAAAAATTGAATGATCTATATCCAGTGAAGGGACCCCAGGCTAGAATTAGCGGAGTAGGCTGCCTCATAAATCGGAGTAGATTTGAAAAAAATGGAGTAGAATTAAAAATAACACTTTCCAACGAATTATTTTATTTAAAAAAACGAAAAAGTATAAAAATGTAATGAAATACCCACAACTACAAGAAAAAATCAAAAATCATTCAAACAGCAAAAAATTCCATTCAAATTAATAAGTTAATAAAACTCAGGGAACATAGGAACAACATTTCTTCGGATTTTACACATTTTTGAATTTTTAAACGTTGACGTGTGGGTTCACAGAGGGCGCGTCTACTAAAAAAAAAATAATCCCACCAAGTTTTGCCGCCCCCTAAATCGGCCGCCCTAGGCCCGGGCCTACTCGGCCTATAGGGAAATCCGCCCCTGCCCGCACCAATGTAATATAGAATACAAGATATTCCCAAGGTATATATAAAATATCTTCTTCCATATACCTTGGTATTGCCATTCAAATTTTGGCACATGTTCTGTGACTAACTAATGTATATACATTTGTATAGGAAAGACAGAGAGAGCGCAGAGAGTACTGTGTTCTTTGCACCGTGCTTTACTATACATTTTCACTATAGTTCGTCACTAATGGCGGAACGTAGCTCGTAATGAGAATAACTTGTATTCTATATACCTTGGGCCCGCACATCCCTTATTCAAATCAATTCTATTGACGTGACACACGAATTAAGGTGGAAACTATGATGATCCCTAAGTTCAGCGGTGGAAGGGTGTTGATTTTGGCTAGATTTTTACTTATGGAAAAATTGATCTTGCATGAGTTTAATCAAAAATGGGACTAATATAATATATGTAATATATAAAATAATAATAATAACAATAATACATTATGATAAAATGTAATTCCAGGGATTTCTGGGTTCAGGAGTCAGAGCTTTTAACAGGATCACTCAGCCATCCATTTAGCGAAAAATCTTCAGAAAAATATTAATATTATATACGAGAATGCCTAAACTCAATCGGATATAGAAGATTATTGAAGATTTCTTAAATGTTCATACCAATTGGCCGGCAATTCAAAACGGTAGCTCAGCTAAAAGCTAATTCAGTTCAAATTGGTTGAATAATCAATGAATACGTTTAGACTAGTTTACGTAAGTTGACTTTCGTAGGACTAATCCAGCTGCCGTTTAGTCCGCTTGTATTAATGCTTTGACAATTGTCAAATTTGTCAGATCTGCCGACTATTTTACGAGATAAATGAAAAATAATATTTTAATATTGTGCATGCGGTGTGCATAAGAGAATGAGGCATAAGAAAATAATTACATTTTTTTTACCATCCATTACGGACGGAAAACTTTCTTCAAAAAGTCAAAAGAATTTGTTACTCCCTCTGACCAGTCGCACTTTTTTCCTTTTTAATTCCACTCATTTTCGTTAAAACAAAATAACAATTCTCTCTATTAATGAACATAACGCATTCAAGTTTGTAAACAATTCTTTATCTGAGGTTTATGTCTACGTTTAATACTAATTTTGTAAGTCAATACCGCATCAGATACCGGTTTAAAGTAGGACTAGTATTTCGTAATTAGACCACTTCATATTAGTTCTACGTAAGTCGACTTACGTAAAACTAGTCTAAATGTCACGTTCTAAACGGGATAAATGCCGCATTGGTATTTCGTAAAAATATTAAGTTTTGTTTTTTTATTCTATACGAATTATTTGAACTAATTTTCAAGAATTTCCTTATTATTATTTCATATCGTTAATAATAATAAAAATTGTTTTTCATATACCTATCTACCTATTCTTAACGACTGTAGAAAATAAATCAATAAGGTTTTATTGTTTCGACACAATTTTACATCGAAAAGAGACTGTCAAAAATTGTAAAAATTAGGGACCGCAATTGTGATGAGAATTGTGATGAGACTTTTTGAAAAATCTTGAAATAATCATTTTTTTGCTCTATGCAGTAGCGTAGATAAGGCATCAGCAGACCCCGCCAGACTGGTGGTGGTGGGGGGAGGGGGGGAGGCACCGTAATTTAGGAGCCCCAGACTCAACGTTGCCATATTTTTTTTAAAGAAAACTGTAACAAATAGAAAAAAAACTGTTTTTTCGAGCAAAAAACTGTCAATGAAAAAAAGATAGCTTCTTCTTAGTTTAAGTATCATTTTGATTATATACGTACTCAGACCATAATAGATATTACAAAAATCACACTTCGTGTAAGAAAAATCACAAAAATTATTAAAATAATAGGTACATTTCTATTGCCACAAAAAAGCCTCCTTGGCATAGCATATTGCTAATTAAAACTTGAATACGTAGTAGAATATAATTATTAATTATTTTGCATAAATATTTGCCGAATTTTTTAACATTTGGTTAGAATGCTTAAAATTTGTGCAATCTGAATTTGGCTTTTTTAAATAATCTTTCGTCCATAAAATTCCACACAATGTGGGTACCTCTAGCCTGTTCCGAATTTTCGTTTTATTAATGTTGATTTGCGAGAAAATTCTCTCTACATTTGCTGTGGCTACAGGATTGACAAAACTGCTGACACCAGTTTTTTCAACAAAGGAAAGCACATGGATCCATCGCTGCGCTTTAAATTAAAAATTGTTTCCCAAAACTTTTCTTGAACAAAATTAAAATGACGCAGTTCAGGCTACCCAATGGAAGACGATATTAACAGTTTATAGATGAGATGACAGATGACACTCTATGGGTGTCAGAAAAAAATGACATTCCAGGATTGCCGTTTGAACTAATTTTGAAAAGAGCGGAATTGAAGCAGAATATCTGAGCTTTAAAAGTTAAACAATAGGTTTGTTTTTGTAAAATTATTAAGCAATTATAAAAAATTACTTTTTGTCTACAAAAACTGTAAAAAACTGTCAAATTTGGGGGATAACTGGGGAAAATTGGAAAACTGCACAGCTACCAGAAAAACTGTCATTTACAGGAATAACTGTCAATATGGCAACGCTGCCCAGACTAGTAAGCAATTTTTTTTAACAAATTCCAGAAAGTAAACGTTACATTTATGTGCAAAAAAAAACATGAATTTTCCCGACAAATATCTTTTTTCTTCTAGATTTTTTCAATTTTATTGTTCATTACTCCTGTTTTTATAGATTACATATACCATTCCCATTCCCAGAATTCAAGAGAGCAAACTCATTTTCCACATTTGGCTTACATGCGTCTACGTTTTTTTGATAAATTTGAGAATAACTACCTACGTAATTGAAGTTTTTTATACATCACTTGATATCATTATCAATCAACCAACTATCAAGAAGATTTTTGTCTATAAATGAAATCGTGGGGCTTTTATCATTTCGCAATCCTTCAAAATTTATCACTTTAACGAATAAAGCAATAATAGAATGTGGAAGGTAGGTTCTGAGCAAATATGGTGATAATTTTTCGGAAGACCTACCCATTCAGTTATTATGAATTTCAAGACAGCTTTCAGCAATGACATAAACAAAAATCATCATTAAAGACGTGACAAATTTAATATTAATTATTAATTTTAAAAGTGGAAAATACATGTGTAGCAACTATAGTCTTCCTTATTTTTGTGTACATTATTTCAATTATGTTTAACATTACCGATAACATCCACAACAGCAGAATGATCGTTTTCGAAACTGAAATTGATTAAAAAATATTTACGCCGCACGATTAAACAAGTTCCCTTAAGTTAGTGCATTGGCTGTTACAAGAATTGAACATGCACAAAATAAGTCTGTCAATCTAGAAGAGCTTGAAAACCTTATGCTACTAAAGAAAAGACACCTTTTTTGTGTTTCATCTTCTAATTAAGTCGGGTAATTTCTTATATTTTCTTCTTTTTATAATTCACTGTTTAATTTAATTACGGTTTTGAGCATCTGTCTTATCCACAGAAAAATTTGTAATAATATTTTTGGACCAGAGAATTAATATACATATAGGTACTAGGGGGAGCCCGTCGATAATATAGATACCTAGATGGGTGGGGTTGGGGTTGGGTTTGTCTGACTCGATCGCGTGATTCCGTACCCTAGAATTTCACCGTGTGTGTGTGTGCGTGTGTGTGTGTGTTGCTGTGTGTGAGAGTGTGCATGCATACATTCATTCGTGTTGGAGAGTGTAGCACTCTACGTCGACGCGTTCTCATGCAGTACCAAAATATACAGTTAAAAATGAAGTTTTTGTATGGCAACCCTAAGAAGGAGTTTCCCGATTTGTCCCATTTTTTTTTTTTAAAAAACGCCGTGTACAAAATTTGAGCTCTCCACGTAGACGCGTTCTCAGACAGTTTCCAAATATACAGTGAAAACCTAAATTTTTGTATGGCAACACCAAAAAGTGGTGGCCCGATTTGGTCTATTTTTGAACTTGTATTTGCAATGTTTATGAAAACACCGTGTACAAAATCTCAGTTGTCCACGTCGACGCGTTCTCAGACAGTTTCCAAATATATAGTAAAAAACCAAAATTTTGTATGGCAACACCATGAAGGGGTTGCTCGATTTAGTCAAATTTTATTCCTTATTGCTATGAAAACATCACGTACCAAGTTACAGCTCTCTACGTGCGCTTTTATATGAAAATTTAACGCGCTAAAAGCTATTGGCGAAAATTTATTCTGAGTTTTAGCGAGAGCAGTACTAAGGTCAACGAGCTAAATTTGGAGTTCTGAGATTTGATAAATCTATTGACTGGATTTTTGTAGTTAACGTAGTTTTCACGTCTTTACTGTAAACCTTAGTACGGAGTTCGAGTAAAGAAGGCACTTTCACATCAAACACAAGAATCGAAAAAATGTAAACCGAAAAACTCAATTTATTCCACTTTAAAACAAGATTTTTGCTCCAATGATTAATAAAATCATGGGAAATAGGATAAACTAATAATTTTACTAATAAAATAGTATATTTATCTTAGAATTTTTAAGAAAACACAACTTTTATGATTTATCGGACGAATTTTTCTGCCGAAAAAGTTTTTCGGCCGATAAAACGTAACAGTTGCGTTTTTCTTCAAAACTTGAAATAAATGTACTATTTTCTCAGTAAAATTCTTAGTTTATCCTATTTGCCTGGATTTTATTAATCATTGTTTTAAAGTGGAATAAATTGAGTTTTTCGGTTTACATTTTTCTGTTCTTGTTTTTGATGTGAAAGTGCCTTAAAACAGTACGGAGTTCAGGAAAAAATGACATTTCCATATAAACTTTACCTCTGGTAAAATCTCAAGCAAAATTTTTACTGAGATCTTTACTAGTCCAGTACGGAGTTCACTGGTAAAAAGTGCCATTTTTTCTATTATAAGGTAGATGGCGTTTTGTAAGTTTCCACTCATTTTACTGACAATTTTAATGTGCGGAGCTTTAAGCCTAGTATGGAGTTCGGGTATTGGTTAAAATGCCATTTTTTGGAGACCGCGTTAAATTTTACCAATACCCGAACTCCATACTAGGCTTAAGTACGGATTACTTGAATTTCTTCTCGTGGCCGTACTTTCAATATCATTGTTAATTTGTTTTTTTTTTATTGTATACATTATACATAATATTTTAATATATTTAATATGTATGTTTTCAAATAATTTTAACTACCTATTTTTAGAAATATTATAACCGCGCGATGTATTTCCGAAAAAAAAAATTCAAAAATGCTTTACTATATCTTTTATCTGAGTCTCCGCTGTCATATTTTAGCTGCTAAAGCCTAGTATGGAGTTCGGGTATTCGTATTGTTGGTACTGTTTTACTCGAACTCCGTACTAGGCTTTAACGAAAAATTAAAGAGATAAAATTCTTATCAGACTTTTATCATGGGACTTAATTGAATAAAAGTTCCTGGTAACAGTTATGAGCTGATTGAAATTTATAAAAGTCTTCTAAGACAGCTATCTCGACTCTAAAAAATTTAAAAAAGTCTTGTAGGAGTTTTATGAAGAGACTTTTATTAAAAAAAAAGCTTATGATAACTCTTATCTACTCTTAGCATTGAGTTAAAAGAATAAAGGCCTACTAAGACTGTTATTATGAGCCTTAAAAACATAAAAGTCGCTTGGGAATCTTACCATAAAACTTAAATAAATAAAAGTCTTCGATAACAGTGTTATAATTAACTTTAAAATAAAAAATTCTATTGAAACTCTTATTATGAGACTTAAAAGATTTTTAGTAATTATTATATATTTTTCATTACGTCTCAATTATACCATTCAGTTTTGATGCAACTTTTTTAGCTGATTACCGAAAATAACAGGCTCTGATAAAAATATCTAAAAGCATGAGAAATTCATGTTTTCGAGAGTCCAACGTAGGTATAGATTAAGATCAGAAAAGTCAGCATTATGCATCGGACTCCACATAAAAAGTAAAGAGAAAAGTGTTAAATATTTCTACAACAAACTAAATTAAAAAAAAAAACAAGCAAAAATATTAACTTTCAGGCGGTAAATGCATTTATTCGATTCTTTTTAAAATTCATACAAAATAAAATTATTATTTTTTTCTTTAACTATAGCTTCAATTCAATTACATATTAATTAAATGTTGACATTTAAAATTCATCCAGGTTTTTTTTTGTTTTTCATTTTAATATAAATGAAAATTCTTAAAAGTTAAATTAATATCAGATAGGAATATCTCTTAGAAAACTTCATAAATTTGTTTATCTTTTTATAAATAAGAATAAGCAGATTACATAACATATTAGGTACACACGTAGCGATTATATTTTATATATAGGTATGTAGATGAAATGCACATTTTTCCAAATTTATAAATCTATGATGGCCATCCTACGTTGGTGTGTAGTCATAATATATAATATAAATAGCCAATTTAATGGTGAAATCATGAAGATTTTTTTAGTTATCTGCCCACCTGATCCATCCATTCTTTCCATAATTTGGCATTGCTGAGAGAATTGTACGTCTACCTAAAGCCGCATCACGATGTGTTGGAAATGTTAGATAATATCGAAAATTGCCTTTTTCCATTTTTACTGAAGCAGATTTCAAATTTACAAGTCCTTCAAGCTCTTTTAGTAGAACGAAAGGATATAGCTCCCGACGTAATCCTCCCATGATGAGGGTGCAAATGTTTCGACTCATACAAGCTGATATAGAATGTCCGGGAAGTATTTCTTTGCCATTCAATCTAGATAAAAAAAAAAAAAAGAATTTATACAAATCATTTTCAAAAAAAAAAATAAAAAAAAAACAAAAGTAGAAGAATATAGATAGGTACTTACGTGGCGAGTGCAATTTTATGATGTTCTTCAAAAATGTATTGAATATATCCGAAACCTCGATTTTGTCCAGAAAAGTTCATCATAAGTCGAAATTTCCAAATCGGTCCAATAGCAGCAAGAATTAATAGAAGCTCCATTTCGGTTAACTCGTGAGGTATGCGTCCAATGAATATCTAATTGATTTTAATTAATTAATGGAATTAAGTAAAAGGTGAAAAAAAAACATAAATTTTCTATTGCTACTATCTATATTATGGCAACCTACCTCTTTGAAGTCATGAAAATCTTTACCCGAAAGTAATTCCAATCTTTTCCAACTTTCGCATGGACCAACAATTCTTTGACCATTAATTTGTACAACTGGATAGCTTTCTCCATAAACCGAAATCAGAGACATTTTTCACAGAATTTAAATCTAGAACACAAGAATTAAATTTAAAAATTTTTTTTATTAGGTGATTAGTTCTCAGAATTTAACACAACACTGAGTTCAGTCACCAGTTAAATTCGAAGAAATTTATGTCAATGGAAGGAGGCTTTTGTCATTATTTACTTATAAATTTCAAAAGTCTTTGCAGGGTTTAGTAAAAAATAAATAAATAAATTAAATGTCATTAATTGAAAGTTTTTATCCCGAATTATTTCGCTATTAACTCGCTATTACTCGCTATTACTCTTGAAATTTTGTAAACTATCGAAACTGCTATAAATTATTTAATAAATGGAAAATAAATTTATAGTGAAAATCCATTATCTAGTGACTAGAATTCTATGCCATTTTAAAATAATCTTAAATAGACTTTTTGAGAAGAAATTTAAAAATAAATTTTCGCAACCCTACACATTGCAAGCCATGTTGTGCGTATACAGTTTTTTTGACCGTGGGAACTTAATAAAAGTTTGATTCCCATGCCAATTAAATTTCTCGAAGCCGATGTCGCTGGCAATTATATGGAGGAAGAGAAGGAAAGTGGGAGTCTGTTTTATCCTTCACACAATTTAATATTCTATATATACACTCTAGGCACATTCAATACATAATTTAGGTATATAGGTACGAGTAGACTGTTTGGTTGGTTATTGAAAGATTGAAGTTTGGCAGGAAATACTTTTACACATAAGTAGTAGGTAGGTACATAACTCTTTTAATTTAATAAGTCAACGAAAGAGATAAAAGATGTTTTTTTTTTCAGAGTTTATGATTGAAAGTCTCAAAAGCAGCCAGCCAGCTAAAATATAGGTACTTAATCCATTTTTCGCCGCTTCAACAGATTGCATATCTCCGTTAATCTTCAAAATTTAATACCTACATATACGTCTCTGAAGGTTCGTTTTATCATCTATGAGAGCTTTCTACAATTCCTAATAGGTAACCAATAGCTCGATCGCGATTTTCTTCGAAAAAGCAGTATTCTGTAGGAGCTGTTAAATTTTAGGGATGTACCAAAAGCATTTGGAATATCCCAGATATTAAGGCAATGCAAAATCATGGTTACACTGGGTTACACTTAATCACAATCACAATATGTATTCCAATCTCTGACCCAGCTTGAGCTCCATACAACACATATGCGGCGTGTTAAGATAAATTAACCCAAAGGCTTACACGATACTTCTTAAAGGGATGGAGTTAAAATGCATATCCGCTAGTTAGTGCTAATGCTCTTAAGTTTTTTTCGCCTTATTACAGTTGTTCCGACGTCCTATGAAGTTCAGTAAATACCAATAGAATGATTCTTGGAATGTCCTCATTACATTTTTGCTCTACATCTCCTCCTCCTTCCCCTAAAATTACACTAACCTCAAATTTTTCGTTTTTCAAAGGCAGTGTGACACTCAAATGCTCATTATAAGTCCTTTAAAGGATATTGCAGTGTCAACCTGGAGCACTTTTCCCAAAGAGTAGGTATAGTATAGGTATACTTTTCAAAAATTTTAACATGCTATGATTTATATTCAAATGCTTCAGCTATCGCACTTTAAATATAAATTCTTGAAAAAATATCATAGAAATTTCTACTGCTCTTCTTGATCCCGTAAAATTATTACACCAATGACATTAAATATGACCTGCAGTCCTTAAAAAAAAACAAAAAAGGATTACCTCAATCTCTGCTTTCGGTCAAAAGTTATTAATATTTTTATGTTATCATACGTCTACGAAAAGCGAAAAAGTTTAATTTCCAGAGAACAAAATTAACCGTTGTAGGTACGTGACAAAATGCACATTTCTGCTCAGGATGTAAGACTTTTTCATTTTTAACATAAACATAAAAAAATTAATAACTTAACTTGGAACTGAACGGAAACAGATATTGAGGTAATTCTTTTGTTTTGTTTTTTGTTTTACAGGACTATTAACGGTTAACATTTGAGGAGAATACAAATTATGTCGTTGGTGAAAAAATTTTACGGGATTAAAGCGTACAGGGGAATGGCCATTTTACGCCCGACACCTAAAGACATGAGAGATGTTTTAAACGATGCATTATGATACTCTTAACGATTAAACGGCGGAAGCCTGAGGGGGGGGGGTGTCAAGGTTTGATCTAGTATATTTTGGAAAATCTACTACAGAATCGAATTCCTTAGGTCCTTAGAAGAAGTTTTATAGCCATCCCCATACTCACTTCTTTAGCATTTCCCTCTTTTTTATTCGAACTGAGGTAGGTACTAGATTTTTCGCACCTCAGATTGCCTCTAACTTGGTAGCGTTATGGGATTGGGAAGGGGGGGGGGGGGAGTTCCAATACCCATTTTTATGCACTTCGGTCACATACACCCCAGCTACTACATTTCGTATATATTTTTGCAGTTCTCTCTTTCATGGCCGTTGGTGCTCTATTGTGAAAATTTTTCTTTTTCTTCGACTCACAATCACGTGCAGTAGAAAATTCCATCTTTTCAGCAAAGAAAGTCGATCAAGCTACATCCGATCGCCAAAGCTTTCCCCAGCTGAATTGAAATAAACATTGTTCATAAAAAATGTTTAGAGTATCATAAATGCATCGTTTAAGACATCTCTCATGGCTGGAGGTGCTAGGCTTAAAGTTGTATGAAAAGTGGGCATTCCCCTTTGTAGGTATGACATTTTTTCGAATCATTCAAATTTAAGGCTCGGAATTGCTACATTTGATCATAAATCGCAATATGTTGGTTAAAAAAAAAAGTGTCTGCTTTGAAACAAGCCTTCAAGTTCGATTCTGCGATATACATAGGTACTTGAAAAGGCTTGTGAGCATGTTAACTTCAATTGAAAAACGAAATATTTTGGGTGCAAGAGTGATCTTAGGGGAAGGGATCTAAAACAAAAGTGTGATCAGAACACTTCAAGGAATCATCCCATTGGTAATACTCCATCCTACTTATTTACCGAGCATCCTGTACTATGTTCCCATGCAGAGTTCAATCGAAATTGGATACGAATCAATGCTCATTGAAACGAGAATTGAGTTGAGTTTCGTTCAATCCATGTTAACTCCACGAAACCAGTTGAGTTGAGTTGGGTTTTGTGTATGGGTTAGATAGAATAGTGCGGAATGGGTGTTTTATCCAACACAAATCCGGCTACTTTGTATGAAATATTTTATTTGTCAAATCAACTCAAGCCGTTCAAGGAAACAGCATCGAATTAAAGGCTGAACCACAATAGACGTAAATAACTGTACGAAATTGAACGAGACTGAGGTTAACTTACGAAAAATTGGTACTTTTAGCCTAAATATATATCTCGTACGGAATGAGTTATTATCTTGATATTTAATGTTTTCAATTTGGAAAAGTGGTAAAAGTGAAAAAACTAACAAATGGAAGTTGATGTAATTGAAGATTTGTGCCTTCTATTAATTCGCAGTGCCTGAATGACATTTTATGTGTTAAATTTTAAAAGGTGGTAAAAGTATAAAAAATTAACAATTGGAAGTTGATTTAATTGAAGATTTGTGCTTTCTATCAATTCACAGTACCATTTTTATTCCATTTTAAGTTTTACATTGCACTTTTAATCATTTAGTAATAAATTAAATGTTTGACACATCGCGTTCTTACGGAATGAGCGATTCTTACCGCACCTTTACTGACTGCAATTTGACTTTTAAATTTAACGAAAGTTCCCCTCACACGAGTTAAAGTTAATTTGTGTACGCCTGTTAAATTAAAGGGCGCGTTCGCTTTACGTAAGTAAATGTACTTACGTTTACTTCTATTGTGGTTCAGCCTTAACTCATCCAGCAAAATTTAACGCTAACTCAATCCTAACCTCCTAACTCAATTCTGGCTCATGGAAACATAGTACTGTGCCAAAGATGTTGCAGGCATATGCGTAATACCTGTCTGGAGAACCACTCACATATATATATGTCACTGTATAGAACTCAATTTTCTAAAAAAGAATGGAATAACTCCACAGTGTTTCACACCCAACAAATCTTCTTAGGGAAGCCCTCAATTTTTTCTGAGAAATTTACTGACACACATGAAAGTGTTATGTATGCATCTGAAAATAACTCTATTCGGCCCCTAAATGAATAAAAATTCTGCCGAAACAGTTTTTGTACATTTCTATGAAGAAATGAATGCTTGTTGCTTACCTAGCGTCTACGCACATAAAAATTATTAGCCGCCTCTAAGCACCTGTTGCCACACAAACGAATACAAATTCTGAAGAAAAAAATCCAATAAATTTCTAGGAAAAATTAAGGCCTTCTCTACATCAGGTCGAGACATCCTTGATTTTATATTGGAGCGAGTTTTTGCTCAAACTGCATACAAATTTTAACGAAAATATTTTCAGTAAATTTCTAAGAATGGGGGCTTCTCTAAATCAGGTTCAGGCTGTGGTGCTCATGATTAGTGGAGGACTTGTACATTGCGAAAATTTAATAATTTCTCAACAGATGTGGAATCTCGGAGATTCCACATTATTTTTCACCACTGCCTGCAATATCTTTGTTTTATAGAATCTTTGGTCAAGCCTATAATAATTCGTGACTTCATTTCTTTTCCGGAGGCCTCGTGCAGACTAAAAGCGTAGCACAGCGTACTGCAAATAGGCGTTTTTTTCAAATCCATTGTTTCTTTGATATTGGATAGGTATACTGCAAACATAACGTAGCGTACATCGCGTAGCGTAGATGAGCTTAATTGGAACCACACGATTGGTTTGAATTTTTACGTTCGTAGAAAGCGACATTCGTGATTCATTAGTTGAAATGTGAAAATGGATTGCGAAATTTTATTATGTGGGGTGTGGTATGTGTTCGGTCTGCGTATTATCATTACGTTCCGCTGCGATACGCTTTGTAGTGCCAAGCCAAGACGCTTAATTTTTTATTTGAAGTTCCTATTTACTGTCGCTTGCGGTATTCAATTTTCTAAGCAATGGACATACACACTATCCACACAACATTTACACGAAATCCAGCGGAAAAATGATCGTGCATGAAAGTATACTAGCTAGGTATACAGAAATTCGTCGAGGAAATCAGTATCAATGAAAAATATTTGTATACATTTCCTGCAGAAAAGAGGCGAAACCGAAACCCTTCAAATTCAAATCATGTTAGGACCAGGGTGCATGCGTGTACACGATTTTTTTTTATTCTTTTCTGGTTGAAATTTTATTGATGGATGATTTGCGTAAATGACGCTGCAGTTCAAAATTTCTAGTATGTCCCTGGATGAGTGATTCCTTTTTTCCTTTCCGGCTTAGAATTTGTGTGAATTTTGTTCCAACATCCAAGTTTAAATCAAGTTATGCAGTTGTTTTTAGTACAAGTGAAAATTAAAAGTGATATAAAAGTGATTTTCTAAGTTATTTTATTATTATTATTATGGGAAATATGTACGTGTACCTTCTTTACAGATATTGTTTAAAATTTTCCAAATTACCAAATATTTTCCTGGTATTGCAGAAACCTATTAAACTTACTTTTCTACCTGAAATGCATTCCTTTCTGCTGGGACGTTACCATGTAACTTAAAGCGAGTAAAGTCGAAAAGATTTCTAATAGCTGAATTAAAAAAAAATCTAATTAGGATATTAACCTGAAATTTAGCTATTAGAAGCGTTTCGACTTTACTTGATTCAACTTACATACATAGTACCACCCCTGGATCTGCAAAAATTGATAGGTCGTCAATATTTTTATCGGTGAATATTCATTGTCGTTTTTACCGATGATTATTCATCAACGTTTTCTTCGACGCCATTCATCGACATTAATTAACTCCTGCAGAAAGGCATCACATCCTGTCTAGCACATTGTGTGTTAATTTATCGAAGTTTTCGTGCAGAAATGGGTCGATGATGCATGTCAAAGGTGCAATACGGCTTCGATGTGGCATTACATCCACTTCCCGCTAGGGTGTATTTCACCAGGCTACTGACATGTACAATATGGACTGACTACGACTAGAAATACACTGTAGAACACTTCTATATAGCAACAGTTTCTTTTGGTCTAAGCACCAAATACCAACTGAGAGAGAACTGTAAAGAACAAATAAATAGGTGGGCTTGTCGAAAAAACGAAATTAGTGCTAGCTCTTGATCGGCCTTCGCGGATGCGCGTATTGTTCACTCTGGATCAGAATTCTGTTTTCGTTGTGTTGCTGAGACTGAGGCCGCCACTGCTATCGTATCTATTCAATCCGAAGCTATTGGACCTGATGGTATCCCTCAGCGTTTTGTGAAGCTTATCTTACCCTTCATTATTGGCCCTATCACCAAGATATTCAATAGCTGCTTAACGTTCTGCGAATTTCCTTCACTTTGGAAGGAAGCGCTAGTAGTTCCAATTGCTAAAAACCCTTCTCCAAAAGACGTCAAGGGCCAATAAGCCTATTATGTTTTCTTGCGAAGGCTCTAGAAAAACTAATGGCAAATCAAATATCTGAACACTTAGATCATATAAATTCCATCACCCGTTTGCAGTCAGGCTTTCGGCCTGGGCATAGTTGTGGACAGTTCTTCTAAAAATCACTACGGACATTAAAAAGGCTTGGACGATGATCACATTGTGCTCTTGGTCCTTCTCGACTTCACGGAAGCCTTTGATAGTATTGATCATATGATGCTTCTTAGCAAACTAAGGAGCTTCTTTGCTTTTGACTCGCCTGTGCTGAAGTTAATTAGTAGCTTTTTGGAGAATCGCTCGAAGCGAGCTAGAGTCAATGAAGTTACTTCCACCAGGTTTCGCTTGACTGCCGGTGTACCACAAGGATCAATATTAGGACCTCTTCGTTTTAGTTTGTTTATTAATGATTTACTTACTGTCATCACAAAAAAAGCTCCCGTCCATTTGTACGCCGATGATGTTAAAATATAGCTTGATCGTCTCATTAGTCTCTTAGAGGACTGTGTTAGCAGAATCAACGAAGATCTTCATAACATCTTAGACTGGTCAATTGCAAATAATCTGATTTTATTAAGCCAAGTGCAGGAATCATTCTACAAGGGATTAGATTCATATTAATATTAATGCCAAGAATGCTTAGTGACGGTGAATTAGAAATTGATGCTGCATCAAAACAAACGGGTGTGGTTAAGTTATGATCTTGTTTTAATGAGATCGGACATCTTTGGGTCTTAGATGCATTGAGTTTGACGCGATTCGCTTTGCCCCAAGCGAGGATATTGTTAAGATCTTTATTCAATGATCTAATCATGAAATCTCGTTTAACACATGCGGTACTCCCCCTGGAGTCCACAAGAGTGTCAAAGGAGTAAGCGAAATCAAGAGTACCTACTGTCATCTGCGAAACTATGGATGGGATTGAAAGTAAGGGAAAGCAGATCATTAATGAAAATTAAAAAGAGAGTTGGAGAGATAACAGAGCCTTGAGGCACACCGGCATTTATGAGATGTGGTTAAGATGTAACGCCATCTAATACAACACGTATTTGGCGACTAGATAGGAAACTTTCAATAGAAGAGGAGCAGAGAGACCAAGTGCTTTAAGTTTGGCTAAAAGGGCTGGAGGCCAGACTCTATCAAAGGCCTTTGAAATATCTAGGGCAATGATTTTAGACTCACCAAAATTGTAAAGACTACGGTTCCAACGTTCCGTAAGAAAGGTCAGCAAGTCTCCAGATGAGCGTCCCGTTAATGATAGATTCAAAAACATTTGAAAGAATCGAAGTGATCGCAATTGGTCGATAATTTAGGGATCGCTACCCTCTCCTTTCTTGGAAATAGGCTGAACGTGAGCTAGTTTCCAACCAGTTGGGAATTTTCCTGTCGAATAAGACAAGTAGAATAGTTTGCGCAGGCTTAGCCAAGGATGAGGCACATTAGTAGGGGCGAAAAACCAACAGGACCTGCGGCTTTGGAGGCGTTGATCCCCCTAAGGACCCTGAACACATCTCGCGTACGATTGTGTATTGGCTCTTGTACACATTCACACGGGCGATGCAAAACAGGTGTTTGTGGAGTGGGTGGAAGACGAGAATTTGAAGCGAATCTAGCAGCTAAAATGTTTGCTTTATCCATGGAGTCAACAATCACTTCACCATTATTAAGTAGTGAAGGTATAGAGGAACTGGTGAAGGTGTTCCTGATGGTTTTGACCAGGGACTAGAAACCTTTGCGGCTAGCCAAGATTCTTTGTCTGATATTCTGGTCAAAAAGAAATTTTTCTCTCTGGATAATGGACTGGCAGGTGTTCCGTGTAGTCTTGTAGACTTGTTTCAGTCGCGGACATGGATGTAATTGATAGGCGCGAAAAGCAGACTCTTTCGCTTTTATAGCTTGGTTGCACTTATCGTTAAACCAAGAGGGATCTAGCTGTTGTTGATATCTGCTGTAAGAATACGGAATGTAGTCACGCATGCCAAGATTTAGTATGTTACTAAATTCTAATGTGTATTCATCAACATCCCTCGAAGCAAACAGACCGACCAATCAATTTCTCTAATATACTTATTGAGACTTTCCCGATCAGCATTCTTAATACTGCCAAAGAAGCCTACTTGGAGAAGTAGGGCGGCACAGGTTTGAGGTGGTAAATTGAGCCGTGATTAAACAATGGTCTGAATTTCCGAGAGGGGAACCGACTTAGATGGAATATTTGTCAGGATGAGATGTTAGAAACAAGTCGAGTAAATTAGCTTTATCTCCAGCTGCATCAGGAATTCGCGTTGGTGCATCCACTAGCTGTTCTAAATTAAATGATTCACAGAAGAGTTCAACGAAACGGCCCGCAGTACTTGTGGTAGAAGAATGTATGAGCCACGGTATATTATGAACATTAATATCGCCTGCCAGGACGATTTCGGAAGAAGGGGAGACAGAAAGGAAATGATCAATATTGTTGGAGATATTGTCAAATACCATATTAAAATGATCCTGAGGAAGGTTTATGGGGTGCTTCGTCGACTGTGGCTGTATGCTGATCTGCTTCCCACCAACCTGCGCATAAGGCTGGTCAGGACCCTGGTATTGCCGCATTTAATGCATGGTTTAATCATCTTCCCCAAATTCGATTCACGCTGTAAGCGTAAGCTTGAAGTAGCCTACAACGGTTCCAGTAGGTTCGCGTTTGGGCTACTCTTGATCTTTGGAAACCCATTTGCAACGGAAGGCATTACTTTTCCTGCATAACATAATGAACACGCGTAGACCGGCTTATCTGTATGAATTTTTAAACTTCTTGCGTAGTGACAGACATTGCGATTTACTATTACCTCGCTTTAAATATTCTGTTTAGAATATGCCTCTTACTTTGTTCAAACTATTCGCATTTGGAACGCTCTTTCAGCTTCCATCCAGCGCGAGAGTTCGGCCTCTAGCTTTAAACGGTTACTCTGGCAGCACACGTCATACGGATAATGATTTTCTAATCAATTGGCTGCACCTGCACCTTTCTTCTTTTTCTCTTGTACTATTTTATTTTGTTCGAAACAGAATTTACGTAATTTAGTTACCTTTATTTTTTCATATTTATTTTTATTTTGGTTTGCTTTACTATTTTTTTTCTTTTCTCTTTTCTTTTCCTACTCTTGTTTGTTATTTTCTCTCATTTCTATTTTTTAGGTGTAGTTTTAGAATAATGATTTTGTTTTGCATTTTACCACTACATATGTATATATCGATAGAAACTATCATCGCTTTGATTGACTTTAAACTTGTGTAATTTAGTAGTACTAATAAAAGGCTTCTGTCTTATTGTACTAATGGTACTTACTTACATACACAAGATGTTGATATATTGCTAGAGTTAATGAAATTGCATAGATTAAAAAAACCATAAAGTTTCTAAATTTACAGAGAGTACAGAGAGTCTATAAGTTACAGAGCCCACAAGAAACATAATAAAAAATTCTTGATCATAATTTCCGTTAAAATAGCTCTGCACACAAAAAATTAAATAATCTCATAAAAATAAAAAAATAAAATAATTCTAATTTTACAAGTCGCAGACATCGCGTCACTATTTTTGTAATATGTAGTTTTCTTACGTGAAACTATAACCTCGCTCCCAAGAAAGCAAAAAAAAACTAGATCAGCACTTTTGATCTACTACAAATGCGGAGGAAGAGAGCGGATTGTGGTATGTCAATTTCTGTCCAACAGTTACTCATATATTGGGCTAATTTTCTTTCTATTTTACTGAAGGCGATAAGATATTTTGAGGCACTGTCGAGATGCAGATAACCTTTATTATATTAGAAGGCGTAATTAAATAATTCACAAAATGTGAAGTACCTTAAGTTATGGCGGTATTTGTAGTTACTGCGTTAAGTACCAGTATCGGGACTTATACTTGAGAGTTTTTTAAGTACCAGTACCGGGACTTGTACTTGTACTTAAAAAACATTTAAGTACAGGTCCTGTTATTTGTATACTAACACTTAAGTACTTTACAGGTCTCCAGTTAGATACACATTTTAGATCAATTATTTACGTTTTTATTAAGCACTAATAAGGATATAGTTAAAGTCTGTATATACGCTTTAGTTTACAGTGTTAGTTTGTTTTCAATTATCTCATTTTCAATGTTTATAAGCGCTACGTTCGAAAACCTCTCCTGAAGCAGTTGCTCTTAACCAAGTTTTAGCACGATAGAAAAGCTCCGTTCACAGCCGGTCAAGCTGACAGCAAGACCCAGAGCTGCTTACAGCTACTTGTATAAATTTGGGCAGAAGTCTTTATTAATTTCTGTTTTCAGTCTTTCCAAATTAAATTTACTACAATGCTCTTATTTTGGAACATATTATTCATTATTTTTGTTTCAGCCTGTAAGGTGGAAATGCCTACATTGAAAACATTTTTATAATATTCTGCAAATGCCTCTCCATGTTTCAGGTACAACTTTATAAATGAGTCAACTGACTGTGCCAAAGGTAGATTTTCAAACCTATTTTTGAAGTTAGTGATAATGTTGTCCATCACTTGCTTGTAAATATGTATCTTCCAATATTCGGAAGGCCTTAGCCTTGTTTCTGATGGAAAGTCTACTAAATTACTTTTACCTAGAGTGGACTTTATCAGAAAGTCTTTTGTTCTCTCCGGTTGCCTTCTCCTTTTCGAGACACGAGTATAGTTTTATTCCATAATGTAACGTAAGAAGAATATTATTGAAGTTTTTAATTGCGCAGTAAATATTTCTTCCTTATAAAGATAATCAGCCTTACTGCTGCAGGATTCATGAATCCGTTGGGATTAGAATCGAAAAAGCTTAAAAAAGATTTTTTTCTGGAAAATTAAATAGAGTTTCATGAAATTTTCAAAATTTCATTAATATCAAATGTTATCAATTAATATTTCCGCACACTATACTAAGCCGATCTTTCGGTTAAATTGTTTTGAAAAAGGATATTCAAGAATAATATCCCAGGAAGACTGTCTCCATAATGACTTAATTTCAAATTCAATCATTTCACGGAAATGAAAAGGCGATAGACTGTGGACGAAAATTATTTCATTTGGCGGTTCTCACTTTGAGTAAAGATCATGGCAGAGTTCAATAATTAAATTAAATATAAATGCTATCAAGAAAATTTGCGAGTATTTACTGTAATGTCAAATCGGCTGCGGAAAAGAAGACTATGAAGCGCATGGCTGCCAATATGAAAAGCATATAAGAGGAAAGCGTGCATACTTGATTGAAGATATTTGTTGAACGGAGTATTGGAGTTTTGTTGTGTGGAAGATAGTGTTGGATCTCCCAACGTGGGTGCTGTTGTAGGGAAAATGGCGCCTGGAGTTAGGCCTGTGTCACGTCAGTGGCGGATCCAGCTAGGGGGCGCGGGGGGGCGCGAGTTACGTTACCTCACCTTAATACAGGAAACCGATATTCTATTACAAGTTTAGACAGTCTCGACATAAATAAAATTCCTATACGAACCTGATCCATTCCTCCATATTTTTCACATTTTCCCACATTCCCAGACTTACCTGCAAAATAGACAGAAAAAAGACAATTTAATAAAAAGCTTATCGTGGGAACAATGATTAGGTAAGCAGTTTTAACTAAGAGAATTTTAGAATTAAAAGAAACCAGAATTCAGTCTTAAGACCGCCGTGATTTAGTTCGTGACATTTTAAAGAAAAGCTCTAGTAAATAATATTCAATTGTGTCAGTTTTACTATAGAAAGAAATAAAGAATATATAAGTGTGTTGGTTTACTCTAAAGAGAAACCAAAGATTTGTGTTAATTAAAGATTTGTAAAATAAAGATTATAAATTGATAATTCCGTAAATATATAAACATAGTTGTTCAAGTTACAGTGGAAATTGTGTTTTTCTTTATCTTCCGAAATCTATCCTCAGTTTTTTTTGTTACGAATCCTAAAGGAAAAAGTTAATTGGCGCAGTCGGTAGGATTCTGTTCTAAAGAATAAGAATCCAGTGGTCGAACAAACGCAGAAATAGGAAATAGAAGTGAAAGATATTTTCGTTTCGTGATAAATTTTTATTTTTGTTTTTGTGAACGATAGATCTCTCGAAATCAGTAACGAAGTAGTGACATCAAATTTGTTTACTGCGAAGAAACAAGATTTCTATGATCTACACATTTAATGAGGAGAAATAGAGGAAGATCTTTCGACGCAAACAGAAACTTACATCGAGCAGAAATGGCTGAACAGCAAGAAATTCACGATCTGCAGCAAGCTATCCAGCAACTACAGGAACAACATCAGAGGGAAATCGCTGCTCTAAGGGACCAAATTAACTAACCACAACCGGGACAAATGTTTCAGCTGACAACGGACCAAGTTCTGAATAAATTCCAACAAATCAAGACTTTCCATGGAAAAGAAGACTACCCCTTACAAGAATTTATCAGTGCAGTGGAAAATGCAGGAACATTATGTGGAAATAATGCAGCTCTCCTACAACATGGTTTGCAGATAGTGCTCAAGGAAAAAATCCAAGGCGAGGCTAAGCGGTGCATACAAAGACTTGGAGGAAATTTAACATGGCAACAAGTGAAATCCGAATTAAAAACACAGTATCGGCCAAGGAAAAGCTATAAAAAACTAATGAACGAAAATAGATGTATCAAGGTAGGAAATTTAAGAGAACTTTTTTTTCAAATCAGATCTATAAATTTTCAATTAAATGAGCTTTATGAATACGATGATAATAAACCAACTAATTATTCCCCTGAAAATAACGATAAGAATTTAGTAGATATAGTTAAAGATATGTTAACTGGTAGCTATCGTGCCAATATTAGAAATAATATGAATTTAAACGAAGTGTTCAATACTTTTGATGAGTTAGGGTTGTTAGACGAAAGTGACGTGATTCATTATAATTATAGGAAATATAACAAAGATTCAAAATCTAACAATACACATAGCAGAGATTTTAAACGTAATGACAGTGATCGACAAGTACATAATTTTCACAGAAATAATTTTCACGATAAATTTAATACAAATTATTTGCAACAACGAAGTAATCTAGGAAATTTTTCTGGACAATTCGGACGAAATGACTACATTAGACAAGATCGAAATTTTCTCAACATTAACCGATCAGGGCAACACAGACAAAATTTTAATCAACAGAGACCATTTTTCAATGGCAATAATTTTAACAACCGTTCAGGACAATTTAGGCAGGGACAAAATAACAGTTCTAATAATAATTCCAATAACGCTATCCCAATGGAAATCGATAATATTCAAGGCAACGACGTAAATTTTTCAAACCAGCCTCGGCAGGAAGATTACCAATAGTGACACTAACTGTCGACCAAACGAAAATAAAATGTTTAATTGATACCGGAGCGGAAACTAGTATTTTAAAACCAGGAATTATTACTAACTATTCCCAAGAAGCATTAGAAAACCTCTCTATTTTTCAACTATTAATGGTATATCTAAGGTAACAAATAGATTAGTTACTCCTATCCCAAAAGAATTTAAATTATCAGGCACCCTATCCTGGAAATTAATGGACCTATCAAGGCGCAGATATGATGCAATAATAGGTCAAAATTTCTTAAACCCTTTGAAAGCAAAAATCGACTTAGGTCAAAAATTTATTGAAGTAAATGACAATCAAATTTACTTTAAAACAGACGATCATTATTTTATTATAAATGAAGTCTGTAATTTTGAAGAAGGCAACATCCAAAAACTAAACCTTGATCATTTAAATCTCGAAGAGAAAAGACACATCATAAAAGCCCTAAAGCAGTACGAACATTTATTTTATAAAGAGGGTGATAAACTTACTGCAACTCGCGAAGTACAACACGAGATCATTACGACCACAAATAACCCTATATATACAAAAATTTATCGGTATCCTCGTATCCACGAAGAGGAAATAGAAAGGCAAATCAGGGAGATGTTAGAACAAAATATCATACAACCAAGTAACTCACCTTATAATAGCCCATTATGGATAGTCCCGAAGAAGTTAGATAATTCAGGCGAACGAAAATGGCGAATAGTGATTGACTATAGGAAACTTAACGAGGTCACCATCAGTGACAAGTTTCCGATACCAAACATCGAAAGTATTCTCGACAAACTGGGAAGAGCCCAATATTTTACTACTCTGGATCTTGCAAAGGGCTTTCACCAGATACTAGTTAGACCAGAAGATAGAAAAAAGACTGCCTTTTCGACTCCATATGGCCATTATGAGTATTTGAGAATGCCATTCGGGCTTAAGAACTCTCCGGCCACATTCCAAAGGACAATGAATCATGTATTGAGAGGACTTATAAATAGGATTTGCGTTGTATATTTAGACGACATCCTAATATTTAGCACTTCTTTAGAAGAACATATTTCAAATGTCAAAAAAGTATTTGAGAGGATAAAGGAAGCAGGGTTAAAAATCCAAATCGACAAATGTAATTTCTTAAAAAAGGAAACAGAATTTCTGGGACATATTTTAACGCTAGGAGGTATCAAGCCTAATCCGAACAAAATCAAATGCATTCAAGAATTAAAGCTTCCTACTACCGGAAAACAGATAAAAAGATTCTTAGGTATAACAGGGTACTACAGGAAGTTCATTAAAGATTACGCCAAGGTAGCTTACCCTATGACAAAATAATTAAAGAAAGGAATGACTATCAACACCAATGATCCAAATTATATTGGTGCCTTTGAGAAGTGAAAAGATATTATAACAAACCATCCCATCCTTAAATATCCCGATTTTAATAAGAGGTTCAAATTAATAACTGATGCTAGCAATTTTGCACTTGGTGCTGTTTTGACACAAGATGGACACCCAATTTGTTATGCATCCAGGACCTTAAATGATCACGAAAAAAACTATTCGACGATCGAAAAGGAGCTATTGGCGACTGTCTGGGGGTGCAAATATTTCAGACCATACCTGTTCGGTAAGGAATTTGACCTACATACAGACCACCAGCCGATTAAGTGGCTCGCAGCTAAATATGCAGGAAAAGATATTAATCCGAGACTAACAAGATGGCTCATATCTTTGGGTGAATACAACATCAAAATTGACTATATTAAGGGCAAAGAGAATGTAATCGCGGACTTTTTGAGCAGAATCAATCCCGATACGAGGGAAATAAACTTATTAGATGGTGAGTACCTGAGGTTTGATTTAAACAAATTATTCAATACTTGTAATGAACCAAAAAACAAAACGGGAAGTAATACTCTAGGAAGATCAAATTTGAATTTCAATCTAAATAGCATGTTTCGCGATGGCGAACGTAGAAAAAATTATTTGAACAACAATGAGATAAATGTCTTAAATGAATCGTTAGAAAACCAAACCATACACTCTCAAGAGGAAAACTCTGACGATCATATACCTATACTAGAAACAATCGTTAATCGGTTTAGAACACAAATTATACTTCTGGAGTCTAAAGAAAAAGAGCTTGAAATCGTTTTTAAAAATAGAAGAATTTTTATTGATTTGAGAGACCTCGAGAACGATAGTGTTAATGATATCCTACGAAGGTACATAGAAAAAGGGAAAATAGGTATTTACTCGAAACTGAACGACCACGAATATAATAAATTGCAACAAATAATTATTAATCTCTTTCCACAAAATACTGGAATAAAATTTGTTAAGTGTAGTCTCTTCGCGATAGATATCGAAGACGAAGAAAAGCTTAATAAGGAAATATCGCTTTTTCATAAAAACGAATTAGGGCATTCAGGAATAGTGGCAACATACGAAGGAATTAAATATAAGATTTACAACCCAGACCTGAAAACAGCAGTCCACAGAATAATCAATAACTGCGACATTTGTGCTGCTGGTAAATACGATAGGAACCCAATTATAAAGAAATTTAATTTAACAGAAACCCCTAAAACAACTAACGAGATCATTCACGTCGACACTTATGTAAATAGCAAACATTGCTTCATAAATTTTATTGATAAATTTTCCAAACATGTTACTAGCTTTTATTTAGAAGATCGTAATAGTCAAACACTTATTGAAAAACTCAGGCAATATCTAGCAATTAAAGGAAAGATAAAGAAGTTTGTGTTTGATAACGAATTTAACATTAGGAACGTTAGGGAATTTTGCATGCAAGAAGGTATTGAATATCATGCCACCAAACCAAATAGTCACACAGGTAACTCTGATATCGAACGTTTTATTAATACTATTACTGAGCGAATTAGGACCCTGAATCTCGAAGAAAAATTACCGATCAAAACACAAATGCCAAAAGCGGTTAAACTTTATAATAACACTTTTCATTCAACCATCAAAGCAACACCGGTAGATGTACAAGAACATAGGGCAGACCATAAAGTAATCCGCGAAAGGTTGGAAAAGACAAAAACTAGAGTTATAAACAAAAGAAACAAAAAGAGAGAAGATTATACTGAAGAAAGGGAAGAAGGGTTCATTAGGAACTACGTCGGTTAGGCACAAAGAAGAACCTAAATTTAGAAAGCATAAACTAGATAAAGTACACGAAAATAATATTAAAAGACCATTTAAATTTTCAGCCACTAATAATAATAGGAATCATAATACTGATGATACCATTCAGTCACCAAACACTAATAATTGACCAAATTAAGTCAGAATCAGGCTACGCAAAAATTCAAACAGGCGAAGTATAGATTGTTAGTAAATTCGACATTATTTTGCATATTATTAACCCAAAGGAAATATTGGAAATTGTTGATAGACTAGAAGAAACCATAAACACAGTAAATTTCAGTACAAATAAAAATATCGCAGTACATCAAATCGAAACTATCAGAAACCAAGTTAAGACACTCATCCCTAGCAGACACAAACGAGGACTTGTTAATTTTGGGGGAACCATTTTGAAATGGCTTTTCGGGACCATGGATGACGCCGACAGACAAGATATTATTGAACATTTAAACACGAACGACAGAAATAACCACGAGACAATCGAGACAGTCAACCAACAAATTAGAATCAACAATAACTTCAATAAAACATTTACGCTTATTGCAAACGCCGTTAAAGCAGATCGACTAAAAATAGCAAGTAAATTAAACGAAATCGAAAAAAAAATCTATGCATAGGGTTTATTCCTTGAACAAATGATCAAGATTGATTTTATCAAAAGACAAATCGACAATATACAGGACAATTTCGCATCAGCTAGACTAGGGATCTTACATCCGAGCATTCTGACAGACGAAGAGATTAAGACATACGACATTGACTCGAGGAAACTGACACAAATTAGATTTGGAGTGGCTAATTATTATAATGAATCAATCATTTTCGCAATAAAAATCCCTAAAGAATTTCAGACATTTGGTAAAAAGCTCGTAATTCCTATCACTAATATAAATAATAAATAAATTGACCAAGAAGCCGAATTCATAATCGAGAGAAATAATAAAGCTTATACATTTGAAAGTGAAAAATTTTTGAAAGAATTAAAGATTAGTAAAAATTGTATTTTTAAAAATAGTTGTAAATTTATAAGAAATTATGAGGAGGAGTTCATTGAAATTGATGATGACATTCTGATTTTAAATAATATGAAAAATAGAAATCTAAATAGTTCCTGTGACGAAAGAAAAATAGTTTTAAATGGAAATTATTTTATAAATTTTCAAAATTGTACAGTACAAGTTGGTAATAACACATACAGTAATAAAGTAGATAAAGTAATAAGCAAATTCATTGTACCAATAGGTCATAGTTTCAATTTGAGCAAAACAGATTTAACCTTTGAAGATTTTGTGTTGAAACAGGAAAAGAACATAAAAGAAATAAAAGAATTGAAATATCATAAACATCTAAACACAGGGCTAGGAATAGGATCATTTTCAATATGTTTTGTAATGGGTATCATAATTGTAATATTTTGTATTTTGAAACAAAGAAATTTAAAGATAAAATTAGTTAACAGGATTCAGGAGAATCCTCAAACGAACGGGGGAGGAGTTAAGTTACCTCACCTTAATACAGGAAACCGATATTCTATTACAAGTCTAGACAGTCTCGACATAAATAAAATTCCTATACGAACCTGATCCATTCCTCCATATTTTTCACATTTTCCCACATTCCCAGACTTACCTGCAAAATAGACAGAAAAAAGACAATTTAATAAAAAGCTTATCGTGGGAACAATGATTAGGTAAGCAGTTTTAACTAAGAGAATTTTAGAATTAAAAGAAACCAGAATTCAGTCTTAAGACCGCCGTGATTTAGTTCGTGACTTTTTAAAGAAAAGCTCCAGTAACTAATATACAATTGTGTTAGTTTTACTATAGAAAGAAATAAAGAATATATGTATAAGTGTGTTGGTTTACTCTAAAGAGAAACCAAAGATTTGTGTTAATTAAAGATTTGTAAAATAAAGATTATAAATTGATAATTCCGTAAATATATAAACATAGTTGTTCAAGTTACAGTGGAAATTGTGTTTTTCTTTATCTTCCGAAATCTATCCTCAGTTTTTTTTGTTACGAATCCTAAAGGAAAAAGTTAATTCGCGCGCCCCTCCCTGAAGACCGCAAAAAAATTACAGTAGACCTTCTGAATTCTTCTACTGCACTTTTTGCAAAAGACATAAAAATGTCTGAAAACGTTCAATTTGAAACAGAACTTATTCGGGTAAAAGCGATGGGAGATTTGTTTTAATTGAAAACACAACGGCAAACAAAATTAGTTATTACTTTTAAAGCAAGACATTTATTTTGGAAAAACATTTTTATTATTTGGTAAAATGCAATAGTAGAATATTTAGCTAAAACCTTAAACAAACAAGTTAAATGCTGATTGGAAAATTCTAAATCAGAACCTTAGGGAAGTCTTCGCATGTGTGAATACATTTCGTATTCTTACAGCAGATTTCAACAACAGTAAAAGCGCTCCTTGTTTAACAATAAGTTCAACCAAGTAATATAATAAAAGCGAAAGAGTCTGCTTTTCGTGCGTATCAATTGCATTCATGGCTAGAATTGAAACAAGTCGACAAGACTGCACAGAACACCTGCAAGTCCATTATCCGGAGAGAAAAATTTCCTTTTGATCAGAATGTTGGCAAGCCGCAAAGATAGCAAAGGCCAAAGACCATCAAGAACAACTTCAGCAATTCCTCTATACGTTCACTACTTAATATCGGTGAAGTGGTTGTTGACTCCCTTGATCAAACTGGTATCTTCACATCCTTAAGACGGATGAGTTCAAGGTCCTTAAGAGATCAACGTCTCCAAAGCCGATTGTTTCTTAACCCTTTTGATTAAAAGCTGTGCCTCATCTTTGGCTAAACCTTTGCGGAAACTCTTCTACTTGTCTTTTTCGACAGGAAAATTTTCAAATGGTTGGAAAATAGCTCACGTTCAGCCTATTCCCAAGAAAGGTGAGGGTAGCGACGCCTCAAATTATCGACCAATTGCAATCAGTTCGATTCTTTCAAAGCTTTTTGAATCTATCATTAACGCCAAATTAATGAAGTATCTAGGAACCAATCAACTCATCAATGATCGGCATTATGGCTTCCGAACTGGACCCTCATCTGGAGACTTGCTGACTTTTCTTACGGAACATTCGAACGTACACAATTTTGGTGTTTTGTAGTCACAAAATCGTTGCTCTAGATATTTAAATGGTCTTTGATAGAGTCTGGCATCCAGCCGTTTTAGTTAAACTTAAAGCACTTGGTCTCTCACCTCATTTTCTATTATAGATTAAAAGTGTTTTACCTGATCGCATAATACCGGTTGTACTAAATGGGGTTTCACCAGAACTTCACCGTATAAATTCCGAGATGTCCCAGGGCTCTGATATCTCTCTTCTTAATTTTCATTAATGATCTACTTTCCCGTACTTTTAATTCAATCCATAGTTTTGCCTATGACAGTAGCCTTGATTTCGCTTACTCTTTTGACATTCTTGGGGACTCCACACAGAGAGAATGCCATATCTGTCAAGCGAGATGGCTTGATTAGATCATTCAATAACGAGCTTGATAATATCAAATTTAGCCGTTGACAGTACCCTTGATACTCTTATGGACTCCAGAAGGAAGGTCACATCTGTCAAACAAGATTGCGTCATTAGATCAATGAATAACGACCTTGATCATGTTCTCGATTGGAGTAAAGTGATTCTCATCGAATTTAAGGCATCTAAGTGCCAAAGCTATCTTATCTCTTTGTAGCAAATTCATAGCTTTTGACTCCCATTTCTTTTGATGGAGCACTGATTTGCGATACACCGTCTTTTTACATTCTTGGCTTTAATATTTCCTGTAAGCTAAGGTGGACAGATCACATCTTTTGTTTTGCCAAAGAAGCAGCGAAATGTCTGGGATTTCTGAAAAGGTGTAGACATATTTCAGCCCATCGAATCTAGTGCTCCTCTACAAGTCCTACACCAGACCTAGAATTTAAAATAATTTCCATATCTGGGCCCGAGGCTGGTCGCATAATCTTACCTTCATTAGATATTGTCCGAAAGAGAGCCTTCAAGCTCATGATGGATGCCCTTCACTCCCTTATCGCTATATGCGTGGTCAATGTTCTAATGAAATATCTCGTCTGATCGCTTGCAGAATAATTCCTGCACGCAAAACTCGCGCAGAAAACCGCCCATCAAATTACTTTCGGCAATGCAGTAAAATTTCGTGATAGGTTTTATCCCGAACTGTGTGAATGTGGAACAGTCTACCATTTTCTGTCTTTACTCCAACAAACAATCTGCGAATGTTTAAGGCTGACATTCAGCACCACTCGCGCTCTCCTCATCATAAGGTATCCCCTTAACTTGCCTTAATAATATATAAAAAAAATCAAACTTTCTTGACTTTAGTAAAGGTAAAGTACGTATCCCTTTAGTTCCTGTATTTTGCAAAGTTACAATTAATGATTCATTCGTCAATTTGAATAAAATGTGTTTTCTTATTTTTACTAACAATAATGGATGATTTGGAAGTTTTACACTTCCACCAATTACAAAACAAAATAAATAATTTAAGGTCTCGTTTGACTTTCGCGAGTGGCAACAGTTGAACGTTGAGCAACTTTCTTCGTTCCGAGTGGTAGCCACTCACTTATCTGATCGACACGTATCTTAATGATAAATTTTATGTATTTGACATTTGCGAGTGGTGGCGAGTGTCTTCGAACTTTTGAACTGTTTCCAGCTTATACTGTTTTTAACCAAAGTTGCGCCCCTCCCTCACAAGAATCCTGGATCCGCCCCTGTGTCACGTACCAAAAACCTAAGTGCTCACATGCGCGATCCAATTGTTAAATAAAATATGAAATTTTTGACTCTGTGGGTACTGTAGTAGGGTGTAAATGGCGACAGTGCGTGACGCAGCGTGGAATGGCCCAACAATAACAACGAACAAAGTAATATTTTTGTACGCATGTTGTTAATATACTTAAATAATAGTTTTGTTCAAGAAAGAATTTTTTGGGATTCTCCGGTATATAGCAAAAGCTAAAAAATGTTCTAATTTGTTAATTCATCACACAACCCATTAATTTTAAAGTCTTTCTTGAACAAAATTAAGTTTAACCCGGTAAAAAGTCCAAAAGAGTAATCTTTTTATTTAAATAATAGTGGAAAATTCGTGAAACTCTCATGTGTAAGAGTCGCGGCGATATACATAAATCTCATTTCAGTTGCACAAACAAAATTTATTTGCATACCTTTGATGAGAGCCGACTATTATAGTAATTCATCCTCGGGTCTTCTTTAATCATGTCGTCGGATGTTATCAAAACATTTCGCCTTTTGTAGGAAACTTAGTTTCCTCTTATCAAAAGTGAACTCTTTCTTTTTCATCCTATCAGATTGCAGTATTGAAATGAAGTTTTTTTTTCAAACCTCATGTCTATTCAAAACCACTGTCCTATATCCTGTCAATTAGCTGGTGTGCACAGAGAAAATTCACGTTTTAATTAGATTTTATACCAAATGCCAGTGGAATATTTCATACATACATATTTGTACGAGTATACCTGCTACTAAAACGAAATGGAGTCTTTGTAAGTGGTAAAGCAATCAAAAGCTTCCTGATAGAATTTTTTGCTTTATCATCATTCAGAACTCAAATGAAATATTGAAAGTGTGGAAAAAAATAAATGTTCAGGGATATTTTAAGAAGTTTTTGAAATCTAGTTCTGTAGTTAGTGAAATTACGAAAGCAAAGTCTATACGGATTTACAACATCTAACAAGTCCAAAATTAAAGCGCATTCAAATTCGGCTGCTCGGCGCAAATTGTTGCAAAAATCATTCTTCACAGATATGAGGAACCCAGAGAAAGCAATAAGCTTTTTTGAAAATTTAAAGAGGGAAAATGTCAATAAGGCTTCTCAAAATTAATCTTTTGGCGCCAGTAAAGGGTATCTTATTTGGAAATCCAACAAAAAAGCTTGGATAACTCTAATCTTATTCGATGACTGTTTTAAAAATTTCGTTTATCCAGCACTGAAATCTTATTAAAAAAAGAAAAGAAAAACATTAGGGATAAGGTTTTGTTCCTATTGGAATTCTGTCAACTTTGTTGAATTATCTAATATCTAATGTCAGAATTGGGGGATTAAAAATCTGCCAATGGTTCAAAGCGCAATATCTACATTTAAAGCATATTATTTGCGAAAAACTTGTCAACAACTACTGGCAAGCAGGAGCAAGATTGTATAAATTAAAGGACTTTGGAAAAAAATACAATATTGAAGATGCTGTGCATGGCATGAATCATGAAAAGAATTGAAGCCATCCGCAATGGATCACGTTTGGAAAAAAAAATTGGCCAGAATAGCGTTGATAAGTCTTTCCAAAAAGTATTTAATGCACTGCAGCTGAGACAAATTGAACCACCTGAAGAACAGGAGATAGAAGATGCAATCACAAATAATCTTCCAACAGTTAACCACATCTTTTCTGTTGCCAAAGAAGCATCGAAATGTCTTGGATTTCTGAAAAGGTGAAAGAAATATTTCAGCCCATCAAATCTAGCGCTCCTCTACAAGTCCTATATTAGACCTAGAATGGCATACAATTCCCATATATGGGCTGGGGCTGGTCGTACAGTCTTAGTTTCATTGGATACTGTCCAAAAGAGAGCCTTCAAGCTCATTGGTGATATGGCAATAACTTGTCAAATCGACTCACTCGAGCACCGCCGCAATGTTGGATGCCTTTCGCTCCTTTATCGCTACATGCATGGTAAATGCTCACTTGGTAGACACACCACTGTCTTCCAGGCTGAAGTCTTCGACATATCAATGGCAGCGTAGTTAGCCCTTGATATGCAAATCAAGGGGAAAGACATTGCTATCCTTTCGGATAGTCAGGCAGCTTGGAAAGCTCTGAGTGGCCTTCGGATAACATCTTTTACATCAACATCATTACTGCGGGATTGCAGGTCGTCTGTGGATAAGTTGTGTATCCACAACAAGGTGTCCCTTCTGTGTGTTCCTGGTCACATGGAGATCATGGGGAATGAAAGGGCTGACCTTTTAGCTAGGGCTGGCTCTGATTCTCCGTTCCTCGGACCGGAACCCGCCGTGGGCGTTGCCACCTCGAGTATCGGGTCTCTCACCAAAGCGGATGTTTATAGAAAGCATCAGCAGAGATGGGTGAACCTGAGTACGTGCATATGTACACAGCTGTTTCTTGATGGGCCTAATGGATATATCTCCGATTTTCTCATGGGGCTCGAAAGGAAACAATGTAGAACTGTGGTTGGCACCATCACCGGTTACAGCTCACTTCACGCTCATCTAACAAGGACAGGAGTTGCTGACAGCCCTGAGTGTCTGTCCTGCCTGAATGGAGAGCCAGAGACAACCGAACACTTTTTGTGTGCGTGTCCTGCTTCCCCCGGTGCAGGCTGGATACTCTACGGTCTGCCCTTCTATCTGTGGATGAGCTGAAAACCCTGTCTCACCAAGACCTGATGCGCTTCATTAAGAGGACAGGACGGTTTTGGTGAATGGCCTTCTAATAGGACAGCACAATGGGCCGCTATGGCCTCCGTGCTTGGGATAGGGTCTCCTGTCCCCCTGCCTTTTAAAACAAAAAAAATAAAATAAACAAAAAAATGATCAATGTTCTGATGAAATATCTAGTCAGATTCCTTGTAGAGTGATTCCTGCACGCAATACTCGCGCTGCAAGCCACGCACAACCTTTTACCCTTCAAAATACTTTCGGCCGTACAGTCAAATTCCGTGATACTCTTTTATCCCGCACAGTGCGAATGTGGAACAGTTTACTAGCTTGTGTTTTTCCTCCGGCATACAATCCGCGGAAGTTTAACGGCGACATACATCGTCACCTCCGCCACTCTCCTCATATCCCCGAATCCTTCCCCTGTCTCCTTCCTTTCATGCTTATCCCCTGAGCTTGGCTTAAAAATAAAAAAAAAACATAAGATTTGACTGATGCTCTATTATATTTCGAAAAAGGAATACAGATGCTATTAGAAAAAGGCGCAATAGAAGAGTCACACACAGATTTAAGGTACCCCGTGGAACCCAGTTGTCGACATCACATTAGAAGGACTTGTCGTTGGCAGCACACAAAATGCCCATTTTAGGTCCGACATCAACAGACATGAAAGATGTTTTAAACGATGCATTATGGTACTCTGAACACATTTCATTAACAATGTTTATTTTATTTCAATTAAGCGGGGAACGGCTGGGGGGAATGGGGTTGTCAAAGTTTGATCTAGTACATTTTGGAAATGCCAGTACAGAATCGAGTTCCTTAGGTCCTGAGAAGAAGTTTGAATACCCACACGCATATAGTCGGAGGATTAAATAGCTATCCCCATACTCACTTCTTTAGTATTTCCTTTTTTTTTATTCGGACTGATTTTTCTCACCTTAGATCGACTCCAACTTGGTAGGGTTGTGTCCGATCGGAAGCGGGTTTCACCGTTCGCCTCAGCTTATTTCCGGTTACAATTCGTAGATGAAAATTTTTCTGTGCGTACTTTTAGGGTGGGGGTTGCAATCCTCGGGGGAGAGGTTGGTTCCAACACGGTATGTTGCAAATCAAATTAAAGGTCTAAAGGTCTCGCCTAGTACTATCAGGAGGTGTACTTTTTCATATCATATTAAAGTTGCTACAACATTTTGCGGTGAGTTTATTAAAGAAACTGGTGATAATGAAGTTATTAAAGACATTAAGTACTTCCAAGCAAGAACTGCCCCAATCAGTGTGGAGGATAATTTGAATGAGTGGTATAAATTAAATATATACGACCCAATACTTACTCAACTGGAAGAGTTTCAAGAGAAAGACAGTGGTTGGGCTCTGCATTCTATAATACATTTAGCGGTGCATATCAACAAGTTTGAGCCGATTCGGGGATCATTTTATATACCTCTGCCAAAGGAGATTACATCAAAGAAAGCTTGCATCAATGTACAAAATAATGATGAAGCATGCTTCGCGTGGGTAATAACATCAGCGCTATATCCTGCAAATATTAACACCAATAGGGTCACGTACGCCTCAGTTAGTACATTTCGCATATATTTTTGCAGTTCCTTCTTCAATGGTCATTTGTGGCTCTGTTCTGAACATTTTTCGTATAGGAAGTAATTTTCCACGACGCAACAATTCCGCACAATTACGAAAAGTAGACAAGTCGACCTTTCACCTAATAAAGTTATCGCTCATGCTACATTTGACCGCGAAAACTTCCCCCGCTTAATTGAAATAAACATTGTTAGTAAAATATGCTCAGAGTATCATGATGCATCGTTTAGGACATCTTTCATGATCTTGGGCCTAAAGTTGTACGAATAATGAAATCAAAAGCTTATCAGCACTATGATCTCTTATCAGTTGCATTATTCCGTTGTTGTTCAAATCATATGTGCCGCCCGTCAGATTGTTTAATTTAAAAGTTCTACATAGTTATAATAAAGCTTCTATCGAAGCTACGGTTGCGGGTTCTTTTATGATATCTAAAAATTGATTTACATCAACATTTGTTTTTCTTAAATTATGATCCAGTAGCTCAATAATCTCATTACAACAGTGAAACTTTTGTACTGGCATTGATTCTTGCATTGCATTCAGCATTTAGAGTAGATGCAAAATTTGCCATATATTTACTAAAATCAATGGCTTTCGGATTCCCGCAGCCATTTTTTATGGTGATTGCCATATTTAAATTTGGTAGGATTGAAGTTCCTAATAAATATTAGAAAACTTGGACAATATTCTTTGATTGCCATTCTTTTTTAGGGTTTCGTACCCAATGGGTAACAACGGGAACACTATTACTAGGACTTCGCTGTCCGTCCGTCCGTCACCAGGTTGTATCTCATGAACCGTAATAGGTAGATTGTTGAAATTTTCACAGACTGTGTATTTCTATTGCCGCTATAACAACAAATAATAAAAATAAAATAAAATTAAAAATTAAAGGAGACCCCCATACAAGAAACGTGATTTCTTCGGCGTTTTTTTCCTCGTTTTATTCTCATTCATTATTATTATCATGAGTACGCAATAATTTTTTCTTCCTTAAAAGAAAAATATGGATTTGGACCCATTTTGATTGGTCACCTTGGAAACCTTGTAACAATATGGTGGGATGGTTCAACGTAAACCTATGCACTTAATATTTTTCTGCAGATTTCCTAACAATTAATTTATTTTCTCTAACTTTTTCTAACTTCAAAACGGAGAGGAGCCGGGCAAACATTGAAAAACCATTATTAGAAAAGTCCAAAGATTATTGATTATCTAACAAATTTTAATCATCATCATAGGGAGTTACATTCAGAAGATACAGTGTAAGTAAAATAACGATCTCGGAAACAGTGTGGATCCCCCCTCCAAACATTTTTGCCTTTATCTAAGCATGCCTTATGGCCTTCGGATGCAAGATCACATGCGGGACACCCTGTATAACATCTTTATACAAGCTTTATCCCGAGATCGTAACAAAATGTCAAAATTTGTTATAAAAGTTGATTTGAGTCCAAGCTATCGGTTGAATTTGGTTGCTGAATGTAGCTTGAACTTGAAACTTCTTTAGCTTTATTATTTTATCGTGTATTACTAATCTATGCTTGTTAGTTTATCTTGGAATATTTTTATTAGCTTAACTTGTTGAATACTGTAACTAGCTGGTTACATACTGTAACTAGTTGGTTACAGCAAGACAGAATTGACTTAGATTTGAAAAAAATCCTAAAACTGTAAGTGACAAATTGCTCAAACTTTGTGCTTCTAATTATCCAACTTCACTCCACCATCAAACAGCATTTGTTCCTACTTCTATATAATATTATTTGACTTATTTTGCTGAAATTTTGCTTTTAGTTTTGTTTTCATATTAGCTTAAGCAGGTAGGTAAAGGTAATGTAGGCACCTCTTATTCCTACTATGTCACACATTACTCTTAGCTTTTCCCT
This sequence comes from Dioctria linearis, assembly GCA_963930735.1. Taxonomy (NCBI): domain Eukaryota; kingdom Metazoa; phylum Arthropoda; class Insecta; order Diptera; family Asilidae; genus Dioctria; species Dioctria linearis. Next base: position 297,655,907 of record OZ005741.1, read on the forward strand.
TTGACGTTGTTTTTTTTTTTGTTAATTTCACAAGAAACCACCTTCAATCCTTTTTGGTTTTCAATTCAAGCAGTGCATAAGCATCTCTTTTCGCAAAATATGCACTTAGAAACTTCTCATACCATTAAGAGACCAATTAGGTAGTTAAAAAAACTTATGCCACGGAGTCACATAAAGCTCCTCGTTGACACGTTAATTGAAGCCAACTCTCTGACATTCATTTTTCCCAGGGGAGCAAAGTTGCTTGGTTCCTTTGTTTAAGTTTCTTCTACTTTTGGAATTGTTCCCGTGAAATGCCCTCCAAGGAAGTGGAGTTAGTAACTAACGAAGAAAATGTATAGTCAAGAAATAAGTTAATGGTGCGTAATTAACTTTTAAGTCAAAAAAAAAAAGACTAAATAAGAAAATTTATTGCTCGCATGGATATGGCTGCCATATATATGTACCTCCACGGGAGGCTTCGTTCGCATATATAAGGAGTTATGTGTATGACTGCTCACTCGTGAAGAGGGAAAACGAAAACTCTAGGGAAATTGCTTTTACATTAATCTCTCGTCAGTGAGCAAGAGAAATGCCTTTGTTCGAGGGATATAGTATTTTGAGAATGCTAACGAAATCCCTCCAAAATAACATTTTATGACTTTCTGTTATTGACATAAATCTGGAACATTAAATTTAGCGGCATGGATTTTACGAAATTGGGCATTCGGTGGGTCTTGAACAGTATTATAATAACTCAATAATAAACGATCCAATTTTGAGGAATTGTAGCGAAGGCTCTTAAGCATCAAAATCGTTCATACATACAAACATATATCAGCAGCGAATGCTGCGAACGATTGCAAGTATTCGAAAATGGCTATAAAAAGTATTAAAAACGACAAGCAGCGTAAGCTACAAATTGTACTGCTAATCCTTAAAAATATCCTTGAAGAACATAAACAATGAAGTTTTAATAAGTAAAAAAAAAAAAAATTCGACTAGTTTTACATGTACATAAGTATTGGAAACTCGGAGGTTATTCGTGTAGGTCTTTTTGGTCATGGTAATTTTTTTCATGAGATTATAAATAATAAAGGATCTTACCCAGTTTGGATAGGTTTCCAGAAACTAAGAAACTTTTTCACATAACATAGAAACTTTTGAACGGAAGCAGATATTGTGGTAATTATCTTTTTTATTTAAAGTACTGTTAACGAGTCACATTAGAGAAGAAAAAAAATTATGTTCATGGAGCAAAAGTGTACTCAAGACAATACAAGAAATCTATTGGAATACTCTATCCTACTTATTTCCAGAACACATCGTGTACAGCAAGTCACAAAAGTGAAGATTATTCTCTTCTTATTCAACTAAATTTTGATAATCCAAATCTGGATGGCCAGATACGTTGTCTACTATCAAAAGAACTCTGAAGTCCAGACCATTTTCGTGCGTAAATATACATAGGTCTCTTCTAATTACTGGAACAGTTAACATTTGTTCTGTCAACTGATTGACAAGTACGAACTTGAGCATACGATCTCTTGACTATTCCCTAAATTTAAGACACGTTCTTCCCTAAAAATAAATCTAATTTTCTCTGATATAAAGTGAAAATCAGTTTAATTTCCCCAAATCAATGGAACATTCAATAAATTAGGTATTATTCTACATTATTTATGGACATATATTTTCGTTTATATAATTCACACATTGTTTTTGAAAACAAGTCGTATAATGTTTTTCAATATTTTGTTTGAGCGTGCCCACCGTACCAACATAACTTCCGTACTACTTAGTAGTATGGCTCATAATAAATGAGCTATTCAGATCATTCTTATGTTTTATAAAGGGCTGGTCTTCTATCACTTATGGTGGAGTGTGGTGCTATTGGGTGGATTACATTAACAACACCGACGCCGGCGTGGATGGTCGACGTCGTCAAACGCCGAACAAAACGCCGGGCAAGTTACATTAACACTGGGCGGCAGTGCCATACCTTAATTTCCCTTACATTTTACAGTTAGTTATTTGCTTGTAATCTCTGCCGTTTTCCAATAAAATTTTAAATAATAATAAAAAAGATATTTTCTTTTCCTTCAAGTCCACATTTTTTTTAATATAAAATCACTTATTTTCAGAAATCAAATATCATTTCATTTTTTCATGTTTTTTCATAATAGATTTAGATCTTGCATATTGGCAGCAATGGAGCGCCAGCGTTTAAATTAGTATTCGAGATTGGCCGACAACGACGCCGGCGTGCGTAATGTAATGCATTTCATACATGCAGTACTGTCTCTAAATATTTTTGACATAAAACGACGACCACGCCGGCGTTGGCGTTGTTAATGTAATCCGGCCATTACATCTATCCCCTACATTTTAGAAAAAAAAAAACAAAAAAAGTTGAAAATTCCCTATGCCTATGCCAACCAGAGCTCTACATTATTTCCTTCCAAGCCCCATGAGAAAATCAGAGGTATTCCTATTGTACCTATCAAGAAACAGTTTTGTGTACCTGCAAGTAGGTTCTCCCATATCTGCTGATTCTTCTTATGAACATCCGCTTTGATGAAAGACGCGATACTCGAGGTGGGAACGTCCACGGCAGGTTCCGCTCCTACGAACGGATAATCAGAGCCAGCCTTAGCTAAAAGGTTGGCCCTCTTGCTCCTCATGATCACCATGTGAGCAAGAACAAACTGAAGTGACACCTTATGGTGGATACGCAACTTATCCATAGACAACCTGCAATCCCCCAATAACTTAGATGTTATCCGAGGGCCACTCAAGCCTGCCTGACTATCCGAATGAATAGCAATTTCTTTACCCTTGATTTGAATATAAAGGACTATCTTTGCTGTCATAGCGATGACGAAAACTTCAGTCTGGAAGACAGTGGTGTGTTTTCGAAATAAGTACTCGATCCCAGTGTCAGGTTCAGGAACGCCCACCTCGGCTACCTCACTATTAAAAAAACTAGACAAGTATGGCATTAAGACAAAAGAAAAAAAATGTTTTGAGAGCTACCTGCAAAGCAGGACTCAAGTGACTAAACTGGAATCTTATACATCCGCGCCTGTCGAGTGCAACATTGGGGTCCCCCAAGGCGCAGTCCTGAGTACCATGTTGTTTGTGCTATATATTAACGACCTCCCAAATGTAGTAAAATATTCAAAAGTAGTGCTATTCGCGGACGACACACTGGTGAACATAACTGGAAAGGACATTAGTGAATTCAGACGAAAGTTACAAGAAGACCTTGAAAGTATCGCAATATGGATTAACATGAACAAGCTAAATCTAAGCGTATCGAAAACTAAATGCATGGTAATAAATGGTAAGGAACCCGTGACACTAGCTATACAGGGAACCAGTATAGAAGTTGTGGAGGAATTTAAATATCTTGGGATTGTTGTTGGCAATAAATTAAGCTTCTCACCCTACATAAACAAATTATGTTGTAAGATAGCGAAGAAACTAGGCTTTATGAAAAGAATTAGGAATTTTCTAGACCTCAAAACAGCAATTTGCGTTTATAATACCTTGATCCTACCCCACTTTGACTACCTACTATGCTACAATTTGGTTCTGTGAAAATACTACAACGGTAAATAGACTACAAAAACTGTAAAATAGAGCGATGCGAATAATTCTGAAATGTAGTAGACTGACACCTGTTGCTGTGATGAAGGAAAAGCTGAGCTGGATGACTGTTTAACAACGGATTTGCTACAAGGTGCTAATATATATTTTTAAACTTAAGAATAATCTATTGCCTAATTACTTGAAAAATGCAATACAATATATTAGTGAGACTGTTAGATACGAGCTAAGAAATAGAGATGATTTTAAAGTAATACCATGTAAGAAAACAAAAACACAAAATATGCTAATGATAAATGGTTTGAAAATGTTTAATAGCCTAACTAGGGAGAATAAAATTGAAAAAGACTTAAATAAACTTAAGAGCTCGATTGTTGAAGTGGTTAAATGTAAGTCATGACTAAAATGTGGTAGTTATAAAAGGAAATTATCCAAAAAAACAATAAATAAATAAATAAATAAAACTAGTGAGGGAGCCGTCGGTAAAATTTTTTAGAGTGGACCGGGGAAGGTTCGATAGGAACGAACTTACTTACCTTCCCCACTTTTTAAGTTAGTCTAACATTATTTGAATTTTAGTTCCCAAGGAAATGATATTTCTTTGAAAATTTTATTTAAGGGTTAAACAATAATAAAAATATTTCAAAAAAGAAATATATAGATATAAAATTTGGTTCAAACTAAACATAAAACTGGACTATATTTTAGGAACAAACAAGAAGACTCTCTACATATTTTCATTTTCACAGGACCGCGTTAAATCAAAAATTCTGTAAAAAAAGACTGATAATGTATTTATTTATTTAATAAGCAATTAACAAGAGTAGTAAACAGAGATTAACTCTAACAATGTACTACCTTAAATTTAAACTACTGGGCTACAAAAGAAAGAATCAAAGAACTACAACTAAGACACTATAAGGAAAAGTATACAAAAATAAAAATATTAAAAATAAACTAATAGAGTAGGAGAAAATTAAAGGTAACAAAGAAAATTATTAGCAAATAAAAGTATGTGGAGGAAAGAAGTTCAGAATAAAGAAATTACAAAGTTATGATATTACAAGTAATGAGGTACAAAGAAAGAGAAATAAAAATGAAATATTATCAATTCCCCTACTTCGTTAATCCTCAATACAGTTGAAACATTAAATAAAAATTAAAACATAATAAACCATCAAGTGCATGAATTAACTGAAGCCTTCCAAAATCTCAATATATCCTCTCAAAATAGAACCGAATTTATAAGAACGATTCATAAATTTTATGAAATAGCTAACTTAATGACTCTAACTATGACTCAATTTTTCAAAAAGCAAGCTGAATTAACGGCAGCCAGAATAGGAAAGCTCGACAAGCATTTGCTCAATTCCATGGCATTCATAAATGTTTTCAAAGAGGTATAACTAGAGTTACCCCGAGACTTGCAATTTCCACTTAAGCCAACACTAACAAACTTAGAATTGTTGGACGCATTTGCCCATAGCAACTCTTGTATGCTCGCCATAATTTAACACTACAAGCTGGGCAATACTGAAGTAAAAAAAGACTTAAGTAGGTACTACTTAAAGTACATTTTCCATACTTAAGAGTTATTACTCAATACTTTTGAAATGCCGCTACTTAGTACTTGAACATAAGTATTAGCGTCTATTTACTTGTACTTAAGACTTAGTTTTGTACTTAAGTACCTACCAAGATTTTGACTGAAGTATTTCTGAGTATTTTAAGTAGGTACCTACAAATATCTAATTCTTCGTAGAAAAGAAAACACAATGTCTAGTTCAACTGCTTTTTTGTTGAGTTTTAAAGCACACAAAGAACTGTCAAAGCATGTGCCGCACTCACGCGTCAAGCATCATACAAATAAAACAGGGCAAGTAGAACAAAAACCAGTAATGTCTCACTCGAATATAAAATCGACGATGCCTTGACTTGATGACATAACCACTGACATGTGTATAATATAGACTGAATACGTTCATAGAAATACACTGCAGAAAGTGGATTCACTTCTATATTGCTGACTCTTTCGTTCTAAGCACTAACTCAAAACAACAAATAAATTAGTGGATTCGTCGAAATACATGATTTTAAATTAATCATTTAGGGTTATTACTGATAAAAACTGTTTTACCAAAGGCAATATATTTATTAGATACGCAGGAAAAATTCTAAATGTTCTATTAAAATCACTTTCCGAGCTGCGTGGTCACTTTTTCAACTTTCCACCAGATGCAGGCAAGGCCTCAATTTTTTGTTAGAAATTTACTGGACATTTTTTTCCTTAGAATAGTTATGCATTATTGGAGGCGGCGATAATGGATGCTTGGGCGGATCTCTAATAGTTTTTTAGAGTGTAGCAATGAGAGGGGAAAGTTTTACTCTACCTGCAGTGCCGAAAACTATAAAAAACTATAAATAGTAGCCACTGGTTACTATACATATTATACTTTTCAAAAGGTATTTATTTATTAATATCTATTAGCTGAACTCGATAAACTTCATTATATTACTGCCAATGTACAAAGATTCTAAAAAAGTACTTCAAAAAGTACTCAGTACTTTTATAGACTTAGTACTTAGTTACTACAAGTACTTTTCATACATGCGGTACTTGTACTTACGCTGAAGTACTCTGGTCTTCGGTACTTGTACTTAAGTACTTTTTCTTTGATACTTACCCAGCCAATACCGTTGATTAGCGACTTTTATCAGCTTTACAAGGTAACCAGCATACCTGTTGAACACAAAGATGGCTTAACTCAGACCTAATTAATGGCCATAAATGAGAAACGAAAGAACTATATATTTTTAAACAGAAACGAACTATAGACAAATGTGTTAATATAGATGAAAATATGTTTGTTTGTACACAAAATTTTCTAATCTTCAATCACAACGCACAAAATTATTTAATAAAGTTTATTTTGAATAATCAGGATATATCGACTTGTGAAATAAGACGGTTTAAGGATTTCGAAGAAACGTGGCATCCACTATCTAAATCTAATACTTGGCTTCTATGTCCTTCCAAAAGAATTAAGTTTTAGAGTTGTTCGTGAAAACAGAGCTTATTCAATCAAAATATGCACCAAAGTGGAATATTAAAATTAAAACCAGGTTGTACAGGTGCAACAAGTCAAGTAAATTTAGAAACTGTTAAAATTCTAAAGGACGTACGATAAAACATTGTACCAATTCAATAATTCATTACTTGATGAAGATTTCAATTTTACAATTTCACATGAAGAAGTTCCAACAAAATTTCAAAAAAAACATTAAGAGGTGCAAGTTTCATACATTTTTAATTCGAATTTCTGGCAGAATAACGATTTATATCATAAATTAAAGGAAACGAAGAGGTCTAGTAAATAACGTCGAGAAAAATTAAAAAAATATGTATTGGAATGGATATATTAGCGGAAACTTGATTTTTAAATAACGTCGAGTTTTTTTTCATTTTTAGTGGCGCTTTTTTTAATTGTTTAACTCTAATAGTACTTGTTTTTTCTCTCGATATTTCACCGACGAGAAATTGTAATATTTCGTTGAAAGTTGTTGGAATATAAAGCAAAATAGTATATTTAACAATTATGTGCAAAATAAAATTTAAGAGAGTTAATTCTCGTTAAAAAATTTTAATTTGTTTGATCTGCAAATTACCATTTTCGTAATAAATTGTCGCATGTTGGGTTTCTGTCTTTTACGCTAGATATCTCTAATGTGACTATATTAATGACATGAAATCAGTACTTAATAGTGTTATGTTAATGTTGTTTGCTGACGATACATTAGTATTTATTAAAGGAGAAAATGTTAGTGAATGCGAAAGGATAATGAACGTGGAACTTAAACGCTTGATAGAGTGGTTGGACGTTAACAAGTTGATGCTTAATATAAATAAGTCAAAATGTATGTTATTAAACAGCAACACGAATGTGACGATTAATGCTAATGAAATTGTTGAGTGTGTTAATGAAGTGAAATATTTAGGTGTAATTATTGACAGTAAATTGAATTTTAAAAGCCATGTATCTATGGTGTGTAAAAAGATCGCGCAGAAAATAGTGTTTATGAGCAGAATTAGAAGAAGCGTGCCAAAGGAATGTTTGCAAACGATATATAACACGATAATACTACCACACTTTGATTATTGTGCAACAATTTTATATATGTGCACTGGTGAAATGATTGACAGATTACAAAAACTGCAAAATAAAGCAATGAGGATAATTTTGAATTGTGATAGAAGAACGCCGATAAATAGTATGTTTGAGTCTTTGAAATGGATGAATGTTCGACAGAGAATATCATACATTGTGTTGATTACTGTGTTTAAAATCAAGTACAAGCTTATGCCAAACTATCTAGCAAATAATTTGAGATATGTTAGTGAGGAGCAACCATACAACCTAAGGAATGCTGACAACTTCGGACTACCCTACACGCGCAGGATGAGGACACAAAATCAGCTGATGCATAAAGGCCTACAGATGTTTAATAGTCTTCCCAACGAAATTAAGATAGAAAGAAGTATAAATAAATTTAAAATATTAGTGATTATATATTGTAAGCTAAATATTTAATAATATATGTATAGTATTTAATTAAGTATAAAACAATTTTGAATGTTGTGAATCATATGTTATCTTAATAGTTATCACTAGAGACCAGATTATATGCAAATGCATATGCATTTGCATATTTCGACCATGCTACGAACTGGTTGCAATATTTTAATCACATTAGATGTTTTTTGCATATTTCTTAGGAATTATTTGGGAGAAATATATACAAAAACAAATGTAATAAGCAACGTGCACTAATACACGAAGGTATATTACCTCCCGAACGACGTGCGTCGCGGTTTTAGATCGACCAAGAAAAATTATGATCAAAACGCACTTTTCACATATAGCTAAGTGTATTAAAAAACTTGAAACCAAAACCTTGTCACTTGAAGGTATGAAAAAAATTCTAAGAATAAATTCTCAATTACCAGATATATTCCCAGATAACATTAAAAGAAAACTTGAGAATGTGTTTAAAAAAACAATCCGGGCTAGGAACCCTTATGCCAGAAAAGTGGATGATGGTAGTGGTGAAGTCTTGCCCAATACTATAAATTCTAAAATTACGCCAAGTTTAAGTACTTCCCTGTAACATCGGTGGATGTAGAACGCTCGTTTTCTGCAAATAAATTTATTTTAGAGGCACTTTTAGTACACTTTTATAAAAACAATAAAAAAATTAATTTATTTTTTGTGTTATATGTACGGTAAATATAAATAAAAGATACTATATTTCAGACATATTAGTTGCATATATAGGCATATTTTTGCAATTTTCCTGCATATTTCGGGTTCTTCTTTTGCATATTTGCATGCATATTTTACTATTTTCATGTTGCATATAATCCGGTCTTTAGTTATCACGCTAATAAATATTATCTTATCTTGTGCTCTAGGCTAATTTTATATGAATTTTCATACTTTCAAGACACAAACCTACGTATAGTAAGTTTTATTGTCTACAGGCTCGCTGGTATCTAAATTGAAATTTTCGCTGAGTACCTTTATAAATTAATTATCTGACCAGTTGCAAATGTTGCGAAAGTATGAACTGAGAGAATCAGAACTTGAAGCTTTTCTGTGGCCGCTCCTAAAGAATCTCTCAATTTTTCTATTTGTGATTCGTTCATAGTTCATACATACATTCATTGTGCTCCCATTCAATATGAATAAATGAGCCTCATGACAGAGGGAAGGGACATATTCAGTGAACTGCAGTGAGTCTCATCTATGCGTGTATGACTGTTACCATATATAGCATTTTGTATATGAGAAAGTGGGAAAATGCATTACTTTCCCTTGTTCTACACCTATTCATTTTTTTTTTGCTAAATATTGGAAAATACATTTTTTCAAGAAACACAAAATTTTGACGGAATTCCGTAAATTTTATTTTCTTATTATTATAAAAATGGAGACCCAATTCATTGATGTTACTTGCGAGAAAGTTTGCAAAATTATTTCACATTATCTTAGTGCTAAAAAAAAATCAAAATAATTAAAGCATTCCAAGGTTAAGAGAGAAACGAGTGCAATATGATCTGCGAATTTTCCGAAAATAATTCTTTCGTGGTTCAGGATACTGTTAAAAGATTTCAAGGATAGCGTTGATGTTAAAGGATATTCGTTTTGTAATAAAAATGACATTATAAAATTTATGAAATGATAAAAAAGGACTATTATTATAATATTTTTTAAACCCAAATTTCATTAAGATATCTAAAAACAATAAAAGAAATCATTTTTTTGGAGTAAATTCTAAAATTTTTAGATGAGATTTTTGAGAGAGGCTAATAAAAAAATAATTGTATTTCCTAAACAAAAAGCTGAACATCCGCAATTTTTTGATATGATATGTATTAATGTTAGATCATTTCAAAAATAATATCTTTTAGGTCAAAAATCCAAAATTAATAAAAATTTAGTTTTTCTTCAATATTTTTTTTTTAATTTTTAATTTTTTTTTTAATGCCCTATTTAATACTAATAATTTAACATATCGCACGAAAGGATCGAGTAACCCGGTCTGAAGTAATCAGCATATTAAAAAACATGACCACAGTGAAAACCATAAACTTTGAGTCACCCTATATCCAAGACTTCAGGTCGTCAGGCTAAACAAAAAATATGGGTCGAGTATTTTTTAATACTTAATTAATTCTGAAAGTTTCATCGAAATCGCAGGGGGGTCAGGTCTGAAAATTTATAATTTTGATCGTTGTCGTATGGAAGTGCTGCATATGTATATATCACCCTTCTGGGCAAGTTAGCTCGTTAAAGTTGATTTTTTCATTTATTTTTAGAAAGGTTCATCGGACAGTAAAAAGGGTTGTAACCAATTTCATAGGTTTTGGCATATACTGAAGAATTTTTCAGTGGATTAAAAATATGTGTGGGTGGTACTGACCGTTTTCCCAGTGTTTATAAATTTTTTTAATTATTGTATGACAACTTCACGAAGGAGTTGCCCGATTTAGGCCGATATTCACGTATAAAAATTCAGCACTTGTCGCCAACTCATTTTCAATCAGTGTTCAAATATAGTGAGTGTAATTTTGAAAGCAGCCTTACAAATACCTTACCTGATTTATCTTATTTTTGAACTTAGACCTACACCTTTAAAAGGTTTCAGCAGTTTAAGTAAATGCGTTCTTGAGTTATCGTGCAGACGGATGGACATGCAAAAATCAAAATAGCACTTAATTATATTCGCGGATGTGCAATCCATTTTGCTCTATGCGCTACAAATGAATGGTATCTTCATAATACTCAAGGATTTCATCATCTATGATATAAAAAGTAACTGCTTCATCCGGTTGTTGAAGGCGATACCTGCCGCTCTTTCTCCGACTGTTCTTACAGGAATTAATGAAGCAGGCGAAGTAGATGTCTTTCCCTGTTATATTTTGTAATTTTCTAACTTTTTCAGCTGGCATTAACCAGAATCGATGAAAACGCACAGACGTTGAAATTACACTTCATTTATTGTTTCAATGAACCTAATTTTAAAGCTTTGTAAGTACAGTAATAAATTATATCTATGTCTAATGTAAAAACAATAACGTGAGCTTATGGTTATCTATAAGCTGGCAAAATAATTTATTCGCTACAAATCATTGATTATTTATATATAGATGTGCACAGAATCATTGACGTCTTAGAAACGAGATGTCGCTACTTGCCAAAAATATGATTGAAACTTTTATTTAATGGTAAAAATACAATTTTTCCAGCATATAATATAAAAATGTTTCAAAACTAAATCAAAACTCCTTACCAGTCATTAATAATTCTTTTATTAGAAGTTTTAAAGCTGGAAATAACAAACGAAAGACACGTAGCGACATCTCCTTTCTAAGACGTCAATGATTCTGGGCACATCTATTTATAAATAATCAATTCTACAAATGATACTGAAATAATGACTCCGAATTGCTAGCAACAAAATTCTGATGAGCTTTTGATTTTCATAGTTTTATACGGCCGTTTCAAATCTACTTGTACGTTGTCACTGATATAAGCCTAAACGAATTAAAGCAAAAACAAGAAGATAATATTGAAGACATAGTTCCGACACCGCCACCGACGAGTATAGGTTTCATTGTAGCAGTAATGGCACTCCTTATAATTTTATTTTTAAATATAATGTATTTAATTTTAAAAAGAACAATTAAGTATAAAATTGCAATAAATCGCTCTGTTGAGAGTTCTAATCCTGTCATATTACAAGCAAGCAAGGGATTATGCCCAGTGTTGGGCGTAATCTGATTGCAGTGTAATTTAATTAATAATTCCATTACCGTTTAGTCAAATTACAAAGTAATCTAATTAAATTGTATTTGATTACATATCAACCAGATTACTTATGAGAGAATATGTAATCTATCAAATGTATAATCTGTTACAATATAATTAGATTATTTTGTAATCTAATTACATTGTAACAGATTACTTTGTAGATTACTTAAAAGTAATTAATAATATAATGAAATGAATTGAAAGAAAATAGTATTGTTCTCGTACGAATTTAGTTTTACGAAGTTTTATGAAGAATTAGAATACAAATATCTTAAATGTTTTAAATGTAATCACATTAATTATAGATTAACATGTAGTGGGATTAACTTGTAATCGATTAATGTGTAATCAGATTAACTTGTAATCACATTACACGTTAATCGATTACATTATGTAATTATGGAAATGGATTACATTAGTAATCTGTTACAAAGTTATCTGATTACAGATTACATGGTTAATTGTAATTGTTAATCATTAATCAGATTATATTTTGCCCAACACTGATTATGCCTACCTACACAAATCGATCGAGAACGTAAACCGCACGAGTCGGGTTTGGCGTGTCGTGAAGCAAGTTATTGTAAAATAATGATTAAAATAATAATTAATCGAAGTAAAGTTTAAAGTCAAATTGAGTTCTTTTTATTCACAACATTGAAATCACGTACAACAAGTTGCAGAATGCTTTTATTAGGGACAATATTAGTTTAATACCTGCTTTTATAACAAGTCGATACAGGCGCATTTAATTGAAAAAAAAATAACATTATTTATGAGATGAAGAATTAAGAAACAGGAATATTGATGAAGTAATCCTGACCAAAGACTCTAATACCATGATTATGTGGATTCCAGTCATATAATTACCAGGAATTTTTTTCTTCTACAGATTGACAAGTCTTGCTGTTCCATATAACCACATTTCCGAGTCAACTTAACTCAAAGCTTTTAAAAAAAATTAAAATTGCACTTAATTAAATTTTATTATCTGTTAATTATATTTAAACTCAAAATTATTACCTATAAAACGTAAGTCGGTACATCTCGCCTGCCTACACAGCAAATAAAATTGTCAGTTCAGAATTCAATTTGTCCGAACACGACTGGGACATTAAACTGCCCAAAAATTTAATCGCATCCACAGTTGAGAGCAGCAAGAACAGAGGCTGCTTTCAAAATAAAGTATTCACGTGGTTTTTTTTTTTGTATAATTAAACAAATATAAAACGGAGCTTTACTCATCACTTTTTGAGTTCATGCAATATTTAAGGGATAAATTAAAAACAACAATTTTTTTGAATTCTACAAAAAGCGCCCATCTAGTCTGTACCATCGTCCATTAAAAAAACATTTCATTTCCATGGATGCGCGTATGCATATCACATTCACAGGAAACTAAATGGTTTGCAGTATTTTTGTTATTGTTGTGTTGTGCAGTTCTAAATTTACTGTTGTCATTTAAATTATTTAAAATGCAAACGGCTGAGGCGATAATGCCAAAAAATGGGAACAGTTTATGTCAACAAACAGTGCATCGGGTGGTGGCGCGGCTGGAGATTCTGCTGAGACAAGATACCATATAAGTACCAGACTGCTTGTTCGTCTTTAATTTGTGTAATATTTTTTCTCTAGCTTTTCTCGACCCGGGCGAGATGATATTATCTTCATGAGATAAAATTCACAGAATACTTCTCCGGTTGGAGTATCTCCTTTCTTTCCAGATGTTGTAGTAGAGACAGTCAAAATTCGCCCCTGAGCTCCGATCAAATTCAAAAGGAGTTTTTCGGTGTTCCACTTTAAAAGGGGATAACGAATTGCGCAAACTCACCACACAAAATTCTGTAGAATTTCTCCAAATCTTGAAACATATATTTAATACAGTATTCACCCAATTTCTAGTTTAGTATTATGTTATGTCTGTAAGGGAAATAATACTAGAGCGCCATTTAGAAAAGTCCCCCTGTCGCATGAGATTGACATTGTGAAGACCGGAGACGTTTTCACGACTGACTGAGGACGAAGTTAAGTTAATAGGAAAAGTTTCTGCCTAATAGGTTTCCGAGGAGAGGAAAATCAATACACGATTGGGAATCCCTCTAATGTGAATTAATTTCTTAGTTATCTTTGAGGTTCCCTATCGTTCCCTCCATTTTTTTTCTGCCATCCTAATGGCAACTGAGGTTTCTTAAAGCGAAAAGTTTGGTCACTTAATTTTATTTTCTGCCTCTTAAAAAGTTTAACGTAAGCATTTCGCCTGTATTAAGTAATTCTATGAAGCTGAATAGTATCCTTTTTTTCAGTTAATGTTATGGCCATGGCCATTTATTAGTGTAATTAATGACTTTCTTCGCCATACTTGTTCTGAATTTAACAATAATTTGTTTAAGTATTTAAATGGCTGGGTCCCTGCTGAAAGAAAATATGTGACAAGTCTTCAATCTTTGTGAAACGAATTTTTTTTAAGCAGTTAATTATAATGATTCTATCCTGAGATTACAAACTACATAGGTTAACTGTTATTTCTATAACTATATAAATGCGATAAAAATGTTTTTTTGTTTGTTTATAACTGAATTTTCTATAGTCTGCCTAGTAAATATTTTTTAGCAGGAAGGTTTTCTTCTGTAATCAAATCATAACCACATAATGGTACGATGAGCTTGATAGATTGCAGCGATATTATCTGTATTTATTGTCAGCAAGCCAAAACTTAAAATTTAGTTCTACAGAGGATGAAACTGGGCTAGCTTCCTTCTTGGGAGATAAGAGATAAGAAAACTACATACTAACTCGACTTTTGACGATTGAAAGTAAGCGGACTGATTGGCCTGAAATGGATCTCATTTACTATACAAACCACCATTTCCGATTTGGATTCAAATTCCACAGTTTGAATGGAATACGAAAATAGATCACCTGTATTTTTTGTTTCCTCCGTTTTTAATATCTATACTCTTCTTCGTTTCGACGGTCCTAGTTCACAGTCTTCCTGCTCGGAATATGCATCGTATTGTGGAGATTCTTCAACCACATGAGATGATTCTTCAATGGTCGAATCAACCTCATTATTCTTGTCGAGTAGGATATCGACTTTAGCGACGTTGTTGGATGTTTTCTCACTGCAATTGAAGCAAATAATGGAACAAGCAATACCTGCTTTTCTGCACCAACAGAAAGCTTCACATTTTCGCTTGCATTGCACGATATGAGCTTTAAAAGCTCAGGTAGCGCGGTTTCAGCAGTGCTTAGAACTGGTTCAAGTCCATGATTTGTTCGTCGCCAACCCCATTCCTGAGGATCCTTGTAAAACCTGAGCCACGTTTGCAAATGCAGATATGTACGGAATATATGCGTTTTTCGTTGGTGGGAGTAGTGAGAGGTAGTTTTTAGTCACCGATTTAGTGAAGCAGCGGAATCGTAAACCATTTAAAGATTTTTCTTGCTTATTGCCGCCATTAAAGGGGCTATGAGGAATTGCTCTCCTGTGGAAGTCAGAACCTCCGGATCTGCTTTTTCATGTTTGAGCAACTCACCGATGCCCGTAGCTCCGGAGACTTTTCAAGTGTGTTGATGAATTTTGATTTGCCAATATTGAAAAAAGCCGATGTGTTATCGCAACCGCTAAAAGCATGAAGGAAAAGTATGTTGTCGAGAACGGACTTATCATGCCTCAAACTAGTCGGAGAGTAGAGTTTTGTGGGTGTATTTGCTTTTGCTGGTTTTTGGAAGTATACCTTTGTTTTGTCCTGCTGTTCAGCTTCGGAGAAGAATAAATTATATCAATCCTGCTGGTTCAAGCCATCCAAACGAGCATCAGGATTCCAGCGATTCTGCTGGATCAAATCTTTCAGATAGACTGTTATCGGGACAGTCTGAACTGCTGGTTTAAGTCATCCAGACAGACATCAGTGATTTTGTTGACTCAATTTTTCCAGACAGGCTGTCATGGGGACAGTCTACATTCATCCTCTTGAGGACTTCCTAATACGTTATTGTCTGAAAACAAACAGACAGCAGTTGGGACAGCCTGAGTTAAAAATATTGTGTGGATATTGATACAGCACTTACATTGCCGTAGAGTAAACTAATTAGGCTGATTGTCTCATTGGGACAACCTGACCCCTGAATGCCTCTGGATTTTCGACCAAGAATGCATCAACCTGATATTTTTCAGTTTAACCCCAGTGTTCGAGACCACTATGCGAATATAGGGTGATTCTGTCTTAGTGCCGTTTTCGAAGATATTAGATAAGACGTAACTATCGTTGATAGCTGACTTAATAATTGAGCCGTTTATTTTGAAAAAGATGCACGTCCGTTCTTAAGAAAGTTTACATTGAAAAAATGTATGCCTCTGTTTCTGGGTTGGTTTAGTCACGACAGAGGCGAGAGTAGTATATGTAGTATATGAAATAAAATAAGTAAAAAACGGGTTTTCAAACAAAACTGAGGCCAAGCCGCATGAAAAAGTAGAAAATAAACTTTTCTTCACACACAGAGGTGGACTCAGATTTTTTGATTGGGACATTTCTCTTGAATATTCTTTCTCTTCGTGAATCAAATCACTTATTACCTCTGATTGATCATACTGAAATATATCGGTGATTGTCAGCGAATAAAATCTGAGTGAAAGTTTATTTTCTACTTTTTCATGCAGCTTGGCCTCAACTTTGTTTGAAAACTCCTTTTTTTAATTATTTTATTTTTTTTTACTTATTTTATTTTATTTTATTTTATTACGTGCTGCATGGAGATATTTTAAAACAATTTTATGACGGCTGAAAAGACACTGATTTACTGAATTTTCCATGTTTTCCACAGATTTTTCCTATTACTATGAAATGTTTTTAAAAATTTACATGAATTTTCCTCGATTTTTCATGCAAATTTTCATGATTGTTGAACAGAAAGTATTGATGCCAGTAGCACGGAACAAAAATTGATTCCGCATAGCTTATAAAGCTTTTTTGTCGGAAAATTTTCCGAAGTAAGAAAATTCCGGAAATTCCAGAAAAATTAGAAAATTCTGCACTTTTCCTGAAACAGATTTATCACTAACCATATCGATTAAAATTTGTCCGATGATTTTTCCGCTTTTCCAGGTTTTCAATGGAATTTTCCACAAAAGCAACTTTATGCAACTCATTTCGCTCTACAACTTTGTCTTAGGTTGCAAAACGTTCAAACGCTTCCTTGGTCGGAAAAACTCCGGAAAAGCGTATTACATGAATTTTCCTCGATTTTTCTGCAAGTTTTCACCATTGTCGAAGAGAAAGTAATGATGCCAGTTGATAGGGAACTTGATCCTGCATAATTTCGAAAACTTTTTTACCGGAAAAGTCGGAAAATTCCGGAATTTTTTTCGGAAAAATCGGAAAACTACATTTATCCTGAAACGGATTTATCACTAATCAAATTTGTACCAAATTTTCAAATGATTTTTCCCGATTTTCCGGGTTTTCCATGGAAATTTCCGATCCAATGATAGATTCAATTGTCACGCGACATGAACTTGTGTGCCAAATTTCAGCTCGCTGTGATGACGAAAAGTGGGTCTACGAGAGTGTCGAAAGTAGTAAAAAAGAAATATACAGACACACAAATTCGTGTACGGGTTGGCCTCAAAAAGGAGTTTTGCATACAATCAGATTTCTTAATCACCCTGTATCTTCCAAACGGTTGGTGTGGACCCCCCCCCCCCTCCTCGTACAATTTTTGAATCCTCTAGGTGAGTACTATCACCTCCCGCTCAATGGGCCACCCTGGAGGAAGCACCCTATATATATCAACTTAATAGAGAACGCACAGATTGATGAGAGCACAATAAAGGACTAACCAATGTAGTTGAGCTAATAAATGACAAAACCAGTTGCAGACTAAGAGGGCCCCTCTTTTATAAGCAATAAAATATGTTTACACATTAAGGACCTGTCCCAATCAATGTCTTTCGTCTTGTTATAACAACTAGGGAAGTTAAAACATCTGGTTAGATTTGTCCCAAGTCAAGAATTTAATTGACTTATTCGAATAGTTAATATATTGTGAGATTATGTTTGTTTACTGGCTGTCAAATCAAGGTAATCAAACGAACTCGGACAGGTTCTCTTCGCCTTGAGCTTGCAGGAAAAACGGTAGACTCCGAAAAAGTGAAGTGTAGGTATTCCGTCTAATATACATATCCTGTTTATAAGGAGTTCAGTTCATCAGCGTTACTAGGGAATTTGATGACTTTTGGTATTATTTCCACCGATTTTATCAATGCTGTACTTCTGCAGCCAACTGGTAACCAACAGAGAAAAAGAATCGTGTCCATTTCGCGACTCTAATCTTGTCATTTAAATTCCAGAAAGTTAACAAATCACCGAAGGGATTTTAAATTCGGACAACATTAGCTTTGTCTTCGTCTAACTATTATAACAGCTGTTGTGTGACGTCACTAGCTGTTATAACAAGACGAAGATGATGATTTGGATTCGGATATGTTCTAAAAATGTAAAAAAAAAACACTATAAAATATTTACGCGGGAACTCGTATGTAAGTAAGGTCACTAAATTGGCCTAAATCACAATCTCTACAGACGTTGAAACAAATTTCCACCAACATATTTATGTAGGTAAGACTCGTCTCAAAAGTCATTCACGTGACATGAAATTATTTAAATTGAATGCATTCATGCATCATATACCACATCCTGCCTCCTAAAATTTATTCCTTTTATTTCCATTTGGTAACTGAAGCAGAAGGATTGAATGCATTGCATTACATTACACTCTTTCGAAATAAAAGGAAATTGAGAATAAAAATAAAAAAAAAGTTTCCCTTACACATAAGTAGGTATAAACAGAATTTGAAAACTCCCTTAAAAAGATGCCCCTTTATTGTACCAAACACTTATTATTATTATTGTTAGGTTGCGTAGCCTGAATAGCGTTAAATTTTATTTATTATTTGCATGGTGGTAGTACCTAATTTTCTGCAACGATTATTTTCCAGGCTACAACAATTTATAATATACTGGCATTGAAATCTGCCGCTGCACTCGAAGGGGATTTTAATTACAAATCACAGCAGTGAAGTGATTTTAATTAAATTTCCTGTTGCGAGAGGAAAATTTATTATCGAACGGTTTCCCTGATGTTTTTGCCTTAAAAATTTTCTGGTGAGGCTGAGGAGTTATTGCAATTTAGTAAAATACTGAGAAATTTGCGGTCGCTTTTATATTGTCGGCAGGAAATGTCATTTTTTTTTTTTTTTGTAACAAAGATGCTATTGACAGTTTGAGGAAGTTATAAAATTGAAATTTAATTATTGAAAAGGTAAAACAAACATTTTTTTTCTTTATTAATTTTATAATCAGTAGAGATACGTTTAACCCTACAAATCTTGAGCAATTTTATATTTTATGCCAAAAACCTCACGAGCCAACATGTATGACTAATCGAAAAAACATACTCAATATTCGTAAATGTTAAAACCAGGAGGGTTTTAGTTTAGAGCAAGCAATCAAGAACAGTTCCTTATGTAAAAAATGGTAGGACACCATAGAAGTAGATTTCTGTAAATAGGTATTTGCGTCATACCCAAAAATTGTTGCTCTCAAAAGAAGATTAAATTAAACGCTTGTCTCGATTCCATAATTACTTTTTATTGTTTTTCAATAACAACTTATGCATTTCGTCGGTTTAGGTCATGTTCAGGGCCCGAACTGAATCCAAACTAGAATAACCAGTTGATATCGGCACAATATGGAGTTTAGCATACAAAGAAAAACTATGTTACATTATTTTATGTGCACAATATATTTTTTATAACTATGCTAAGTTTGGGCTTAGAAGGGGGCCACTATTATACTACTAACAAAATCAATTTGGTCATTCAGAGAAATAAAAAAGACTTACACTTACAGTAATGTAATGTAAAACAACACAGTTTCTAGTTTGGATTCAGTGTAGATCCTGAAGATGTCCTAAACGGACGAAACGCGTATTCCGTTGTTATCATTAACGTTCCAATCAGGACAGAATCGACGATTAAATAAAAGGTGTAGACATATTTGAAAATATTTGCGTATTTTTATGTATATACGTATAATACCGATCGGGTATTTCAAACGAGATTTGCATGAGAATTTCATGAACACTTGTTTGTTATCTATATCATAATCATCGTAATAATCTAGCACCGTAATCTGCATGGTCGATCGTTCTAAGTTGCCCAATAAAGAGAATTATCGATGTACAGACAGTCAGTCAAAAACGTTCAAGTTGAATAGTCAAATCAATAAAGTCATCGCAGTCGGTCGAAGTATTGTGGTTTTTTTATATTGTTCCCTCAGATTAGACATCCTACAAAGGATAAAAGGAAAAAAGTCAAATTGGATAACGTTGTGCCGCTTCACCTAATGTTTTTTTTTTCGTTAGTTTTTGTACGTAAAATCATTTGTTCATGAAACAGGTTTTTGTAAGTCCTTCTTCGTAAGTTCATTTTTTCTGTAAAGTAAATTTTTCGTAACATATTTTGTAGTGAATAAAAAGATGGGTTTAACGAAGTTTATTTATTTTAGTTTTTTGCCTATATTTCGGTCCTTTGTTTGGGCCATCCTCAGGGCATAAAATACGGCAATAAAGTATTTTGTCATCATGGGCGCTTATGAAAATATTTAAAGTGATGTACGCAAACGAATGCAACAAAAATATGAGCGGCTGAGAACTATGCAATTCCGAGATATTAACGAAATCGCATACAAAGAAGATTTGTGCATCAACCTATCGGGCAGAAGCATTCCAACTGATATGATTAAACTCATGAGCTTAGGCCCCCACTTCGCTTTACCGCCTCAACTAAACCAGGCGAATATTTTCAGCTGATAGCGGATACTGTAGAGGTTCTTTATCATTGTGATAACGATTATGTGAAAACACAAGCAAGAAATTCAATTGTTCACTCTCTCACGAACAAAATTAAGCATAAAGTTAGGGTTACTAGAGAACAAAAACAAATTTTACAAGCGCATAAGATAACGAGAAACTTCCTGAAAGAAAATAAAGACATTCTGATAACGAATAGCGACAAAGGCAATAAAATGGTTATATTAAATAGGGAAACGTATCACAATAAAATGATACAGCATTTATCTGACAATAGTACGTATCAGATAATAACAAACAACCAATGACGGTTAACTCAGGATCTTATCAAAAGCAACAACGAATTGATCATTGAAATGCACAGCAAAAAATACATTAACAAGTCAGACAAGGAAGACAGGTAGGGATATTAAAACCAGGATGACGGAGTACAAAAACGACTTCAAGTCAGCTACGCGTTGCATCGATAAACTCCTGCAGTAAGACAAGACAAGAAGACTGTGGATGTCTCCTGCTAACCGGCCCACTGCTCTCTTTTTTCGACTTTGTTCATGGCTTGTATATTCCGGGGGTTACGATTCAGCCAAAACCCTCGAGAATACTTCACAAGCCATGAAACAGACTCCCTCCCTACCGCATGCGAGGCCCAACGGAGTCCTTACATTCTAAAATATTTGCAGTGTTCTTATGTAAAACTGACAAAAGTTTGATTTGAATATCTTCTCCGCCCTAAACTACTATTCATACAGAAAAATGGTGTTCTGATAATCTTAAGCTTGCTTTCTTATCTTCCGAACCGTAATAAAATTTACATACCTTTCCTAACAAAATTATTTAAAAAAATTTATCTTAACCAAATGACTAACAATAAGATTCCTCAAACAAACATTCTCAGCTGTGTAATCATTGTAATGTCGCTGTTCCGTCATGGGATGCCGTGCGCCGATGATGGTAAGGTTACTTTGTAATCAAAACTATTTTATTATTTTGTTAAGTATGGTATATAGGGAGTGTAGCCTTTGGGAAACCAAGCTTTAAATATAAAGTCAATGTTTGGCACTTTTCGATAAGTTTCAATATAGAACATTTTAGAAAACGGACTCACAACGTATACATACAGATTTCTGTTTCATCCCAGCGGAAAATATGTCAAGCGCTTGTAAGAGGAAGCGCTTCTACACCATAGCCAGAAATCATCTTTTCCGAAGCGCTCTCTTACTATAGCCAAAGGAATCTATGCGGAAGCAGATCTCTTCTGCACGGATATCTTTAATTTCATATTTATCTAGCAATCTCCCGGCCGGTAGACTATGCAAGAGTTTAATATTAATTTAATTTAAAATAAAACGGAGCGCATTCAGAATAAAAGTGAAATTATTAATAAAGCTCTTATCTTAATTCCCTCTCTATTTCCTAAAAGCGGTCCAAGATTGCTACGGCTATCCTAAAAACTCTCCAAAAATGCTACCCTGAAAGCGCTCCAAGAGTGCCACTCTACGAAACCTCAAAGAGTGCTTCTCAAGAATCTAGAACTGAGCGCTTCCCTCTACGGACATGCTCACCCGAAAACGATATGAACAAGGATACGGTGGGGAAGTGCTGCAAGCTTCCAAAGAAGCGCTCTTACATTAATCTTTGAGCGCTTCCATTTCCCGCTGGGATGGTTTGGGAAGTATTCCCGGGGGCTTTGGTTCAGCGCATAAAATTCTAGTATTATTATAATCGAGTTGATGGTCATTGGACTAGCGGTGGTTTGACAAAGCTGCCTTCCCTTTGTTTTGTGACTTTATGTCCGTTTTAAGATAGTGTCCTGTTGTTCCTACATAAGACATGTTGCATATATTGTCCCCACAGGGGATTTTATAGACCACTTCAGAGACTAGTTCCCTTGGAATTTTATCTTCAATTTTGCTAAAGCAGTTTTTTACTGATTTTGAGGACTTTAACGATATTTTTGCTTTTTGGATTATTAGATTAGATTGAACTATCCTACTAAGATTCTCTGAGAGGACCGGGATGTATGTTGCTGACCTGTAAGTTTTGGGAGGATTATTATTTGACGAATTGTTTCGGCAATTTGAGTTTGATTGCCGTAGTTTGTGTATATGTTGGAACAACAGGGAATTAATTATCTTTTTTGGGAAGCCATTTTGCGAAAGAATTAGCAGACAACGCTCAGACTGCTTATTAATACAGTCACTGGACATGGCTATCACAGTTTTTGAAGAAGATGGATAAATCCAGCAGCGCACTGTGTTGACTGTGCGAAGAGGGAGATGAAACCTAGAAGTACATCATATGTGAGTGTCCCGCGCTTAATGTAAGAATTATTTTGTAAAAGTGTGACCAAAATTTCCAATTTTTTTTTCTTTATTGCTGAATTTTAAACTTTATTATGATTATAGGTTATTGCAAATAGTAAATTGACAAATTATTCACTTAAATGGTAATTAGAGAATGTTGAAAAAAGGTTATTATTTTATTCACATATTCCATCACATTTTAAGTGTCATTTGTTGTGAAGTCTGAAGGTGAAGGTTCTAATTTATAACAAAATTCAAGTTCTTTGCCTCATCTATAAGTATGTGTAGAAAAATTAATTGGTAAAATCTAACGTAATTACACATACATCTTCATAGTAAATTCCCAACTGCTGTTGATCTTTTTCATTTTGACTTTCTGTCAATTTTCTGATCACTAGTCATCAAGCTGTAGACCATTTAACATCGAAATAAAGTGTACGTTTTCTATGAAAGTGACTTTTTCGATTTATCCTCCTAAACTTCCACATCCTGGCAAACAATCTGATTTCACTTACTTTGAATCCCATTCATAGCTTTGCCTATGACAGTACCTTGATTTCGCTTACTTTTTTTTATATTATTAAGCCAAGCTCAGAGGATACCCTATGATGCAGAGCACAGCATGGCAGGAAGGAGATAGGGAAAGGATTAGGGGATATGAGGAGAGTGGCGGAGGTGCCGATGTATGCCGCCCTTAAACTTCTGCAGATTGTATGCCGGAGGGAAGACAGAAGATGGTAAGCTGTTCCATATTCAAACTGTTCGGGATAAAAAAGCATCACGGAATTCTACTGTACGGCCGAAAGTAATTTGAACGGTTTAAGGATGTGCGCGGTTTGCCATTCTTACAGACTCCAGAGGAGATGCCGCATGTATCAAATGAGTATACATGATTGGATCATTGAATAACGATCTTGATAATATCGTAGCTTGGGGCCAAATAAATCGCGGGGAATTCAATGCGCCTTAGATCCAAAGGTGTCTCATTCCTTTAAAAGAAGATCATCACTTAATCACTCCCGTTTCTTTTGATGGAGCATTAGTTGAAAGCACTAAAATCTGCTGGTTGTTGCGCATGTGTTGTGATGGGAGGAACTGCGTATAAAATTAACCAGTCTGCGCTAAAAAACTCGTTTAGCTTCAATCCAATGGGACGTGTGGAAGTCAACAAAAATGATTCATCTCCTTTTTATAATTTTTCAGCTGATCAAACCATTTTTGAATAAACTCTTCAGAAGCCCAATTTCTGTGGCTTCGGTTAGGGAATTTGATTTGCTAGCTCTGGATTGCATTTCAGGAAAAGGTTATACTATTTCCGCCCTGGTCGCCCACTAACTTAAATTTGAAATAAGTAGAAAGGCTAGAATTGATCTAAGACCAATTCTTATGATACCCAAGATGAATACCCTTATGTAATTTCTTATGGTCACCTATCAGTGCAAGTTTGATCGTTGAAGTGGTTTTCGCATATATTTCTAGAATGGTTCCTCGGACAGTAAAAATAATTATAACCAATTTCATAGGATTTCATATTTTCAGGAACCTTTTAGTACAATAAAAACATCTAGGACTGATCGTTTTCACAATATACGTAAAAATCTTAAATTTCTATAGGGCAACACCAAGAGGGGATCACCGATTTAGCCCATTTTGGAACTAAATTTCACTTTTTTTTTAAAAGCCCATGTGTAAAATTTCAGCTCGCAAAGTGCACGCGCTCTCGAGTTATCGTGCGGACGGACGGACGGACATGCAAAAATCAAAATAACTTTTAATATTATGCGTGGGTGTGCAAATGGAATGACAGACCTACCCTATGATTTCATCTAGGGTATACGAATAATATTTATGGGAAATATGAATATCTACTTAAAAAGCTTTCTCATGAAATAAAAAACGCAGTCCCTTACATTTTAAACTCATAGCACTACATTAAAAAAAATGCTTTATTGCATTGGCGTATTATTTACATGCCGACACCTAATGAACTGAACTTTAACTCAACGATCCTGTTGAGACATACACGAACACAATTGAGGTACTCGTAAGTAAAGTTACTTAAAGCGAACGCGCCCTTCAAATTAAATAGACATACAAAAAATAACTTTAGGGCATTGGTAAGGAACTTTCGTTAAGTTTAAATGTCAATTTGCCATAAGTAAACTGCAGTAAGAGTCGCTCGTTCCGTAAGGACTCATCTGTTTATCCAATGATATAAATGAAATCGATATCACTTTTTATATAATGTCCGTAAAAGGCTCAAATCTTCAATTAAATCAACTTCCATTAGTTGTTTTTTTTTTGTTGCTTTTACCACCTTTTAAAATTGAGAGCATTAAATGTCAAGATAATAAAACCCTTACGGAATGTGACGTCTGTTTAGGGCAAAAATGTCAATCATCCCTAAGTAAACCTCGGTAGTATTCAAATTCGTAAAGTTTTTAACATCTATTTAGCCTAATATCTACATTTTAAAGGAAATACGTCGACTGACTAGCAAAATTAATGAAATTACATATGAATCTTAGAAACGGGAATATCTAAAAAAAACGGTAGGTAGGTACATGTGCATAGTCGAATTAAAGGTAGGGTGTATATCAAGAAATTTACAGGGTGTAATGTGGAAAAGTACTAAAAATCTTAAATCTTCCCACTACCGACACGACGCGTCTTGCCGCCAAATTCCTCATATAATTTTTTGCTTGTCTCCACCTCAGCGCTATCAAACCCTTGAGTTATGCGCAATAATTATGAAACACCCTAAATAAATAAGATTTTAAAACGTGGAAAGTGATAATGAGTTTTTACTCTTTCGAGACCCATACAAAATATGAGTCTACAGGAAATTCTCAACCTGTGTACTGCATATGAGCAGAGAAAATTAAAAAACAAGTAGGTACCGAGGAACTGTCAGTTTCTGGCCTGAAGCATGTGACTTGCCACTTGCTATTACATGGGCTCTAAATTTCAATGCAGTGCAGTGCACTGCACTGCATCGTATTGTGTTTCAGCCTTGAAAGCCGAAGACCAAAAATAATAAAAATAAAATAAATAATATAATAAGTTATTAGTTAAATTAAATTAATTAAATATATTAGTTAGAAATGGGATGCCTAAAAATCATTTTAATTGTGAAGACAAAAAATTTTCTTTAAAATGATTAACTTACTTCTACGACAACCATTAGTAACCTTAAAAAACTCTAATATAACTACGTCACCAATTGGTAATATTATAAAGCTCTTATATAACCACTGAAATTCTTATATAACCGAGTAACCATTATATACCCCTTATAAAACTACCCATCACCTTCAGTCACCAAAAATTGGAAAAATTGTTATTTGGGAGGTGGCACTTTTACTGCAATTTCACAAAATGAAGTAAAATTTGGTCCATTAGAAAATGAAGTGAAATTTTGCAAATTGATACTTGATAGGCTTCATTTGTGTGACACACTGCAGATTCGACTCCATTTAATTAAAATTTAATTCATTATGGAGACAGTCTGTCTAGGGTATAAACTAGGATGAAGTGCAATGCGGTACTATTGAGTGAAATGAAATGAAATGGAACGATGGGTAAGACAGAGTGTCTTGGAATAGCTACTGAAGGTAGAATATAAGTCGCAGAATACAAATTCTAGCTGGTAAGGAAAAGAAAGGATTGGGAGAACTTTAGGGGTTGATGAGATGCAACAGAGCAAGCTCCTTAAATTGCGTCGTCGAGTGCGATCTCCTGATGACTCTGGCAATAAATTCCAAAGGGAGGATTCCAGATCAAACACTCCACTAGACCCGAATCGGATGAGCGTTCGGTCGGGGACAAGTCTGGAGTTGTTAAGAGTTGAGACTACTCCAAGAGAACTTTTCACTGATACACTCCGGAAGCAGACTCCACCTGGCCTTTTACGGATGAAACATAGGATTCGGTGTTCGAAGAGCTTAGTGAGGGGACCCGGCATTAATAGCCGCACCATTTTCAAGATCACATTCAGGCCTTAACAGCTCTGTTGAGTTTAGCGATGTCTCTGGCACGCAGGGAACACATGGCAGCGGCGTCGGCTTAGAAGAAATGTGTCATAATGAGGGCTATTACCAGAGAGTGCCTGATGGATTGTTGGTGATGCGAGACCGCATACAGAGAGCGAAGACCGAAATAGGCAGTGTGTTATACAACGGGACATTATTTAAAATATATGTGGTAGACACTTGATGTAATTCAGAAAATTCTAGGCACTTCATGAAATGTAGGTAGATAGTGTGACAGTTTGCGCTTAATGACTTTTTGCATGATGTGTCTGAAATCTTTAGTCACTTCATGAAATGCTACAAGTCTTTACGTCGATAGTGTAACAGCAACTGACATAACCTCGGTGAGAGGTAGATGAGTGGTGAAGGGGGAGATCGCGCCCAGACCTGAGACAGCCACACACGCACACACACTCGCGCGCGCCCCGAACTCAGGCAAATACGCCATGTGTGTGACTGTGTTTGAGTCGCGCGTATGTGCGTGTCTGTGGTCGATTCGCGCGTGTTTGGCTGCGTCTCAAATCTGCGCGGGACCTCCCCCTTCACCCCTCATCTTCCACTCCTAACATTCTGTTATGCCGGTTGCTATTACACTATTGGCGTAAAGGCCTGTAGCATTTCATGAAGTGCTAAAAATTTCAGACACATCATGTAAAATGTCATTAAGCGCAAACTGTCACACTATCTACCTACATTTCATGAAGTGCCTAGAATTTGCTGAGTTACATCAAGTGTCTACGACATATATATTATATAACATCCCACCAGAGCGATTTCTTCGCTTTCGATGCGAAGTTATAATATGTTGTCCCAGGGCTGGCTGAAAGTAAATTTAAAACGGGAAGCACAATAGATCTCATAGGTCACAACGAATGAACGAATAAAGCCTAGACACAATTCTCTACTTTAATATAATCTAATAAATGTCCTCGAATAATATTAAAAAATTGTTTATTTATCTGAAACATTTTGTTAGTGACTCTACTACTCCACTGACATATATAATATGCACTGTTTAGCTTTTTATTTCATGTGGGCTCAATTACTTGTCAAAAAAATTCTTGCGTCGGTGCCAAACTGCCAACATTGAAAAATCTTGGTGGGAAGTTGAAAATATTAGCGCGTAGCTCAAAAACCGATTACAATAAAACATTTTGAATTTCTGCTGCATATCTAATGAATTTATTTATTGCCTTTGGTAAAACATTTATTTCGACGGACCCACTTATTATTTGTTATTTACAGTTCTCTCTCTGTTGGTACTTGGTGCTTAGACAGAAAGAGTTTTTGCAGTGCATTTCTATGACCGTAGTCAGTCCATATAATACATGTCAGAGACAACTCTAACTCTACTAAGTTCAGATAGATTAGACACAAATCTATTTTGATTCCAATAGCATAAAAAAAAGTCTCTACTATGCCAACATAAAAAAGAAAAAGAAAAAAAGTAATCAAAGAGAGACAAAAATATCCTAGATTTGCTGCCTAATACTTCTTGGTGAATACAGACATAAAAGCGTAACAAAATTAAAAGTTTATTTTGGACTGTCTGTGTCATTGCACAGTCACTGAATGAACACTCAGCTGTTTGACAAATTCAGTGTAGGTACCTACAGTTATTGTTTGAAAGAAACCACTATGGCACAATTATGTATATAATTGGTACCTACTAAAGTTCATTTATTATTTTGGAGAAGATTCAAAAAATAATAATAATCAATGTTATACTTAAGGAAAAGTAGAAAAACTCACCTGTGCAAGTGTAGTGTTCTACAATCTGCATGCATGTACAAATTAGAATTTTCCGGACAAGTATTGCCATGAATGTAACGCACTGAACTTTAGACAAAACCTCGCACTGAAAAAGAAAATACGAACAGGACGCCCAGCCAACATAAGCAATTTGTTTATGCTTTCAATTTGGCTGCAATAATGATTCAAGATGCATTGATTCATAAAATAATTTAAAAATATTTAAAAAAAACAAAAATTTTCACTGTTCGAATAAACTTCGGTTTAACATTTGAAATATATAATTGATGACACGAAACTGCACTTCACACAACCACCGCGCACTTATTTGTTAGCATCTGATTCGCACTTGTAGCTAATTCATATTCAAATTGGAATCTATTAAAATAATAATTCTGGGAATTATAGCTTTTGCTTTTAAATGATCAATAATTATATTCCTTTCCTGATGAAAGCGAAGAAACTTCAGACATTCAATAACCCTTTGACAATATTGAAAAGAAAATCATATCTAAAAAACAAAGCCTGATTTATATTTTTGCAAAGCAAAATATTCACGGTTAGGTTCCACGAAAGATTCCACATAACACAATGAATGAAAGTTTTCCCTCCAACGCCCTCCAGCGGGGAAGACCAGTCGTTCAAGTGTTGTTATTTTGTTGTGTCGCTATCGCCTCACATTTGGCGGATCATTTCTTCATGTTTGTTTGATTGTTTGTAATTTCGTTGTTCCTACATCCTACCTACAATGTAAAGCGCGCCTGATATCACGGTCGTCTGGAACACTATCTTCAATTTTTGATCTATTTCTATATCTCTCCCGTCGCCC
The DNA here is from genome assembly GCA_963930735.1 of Dioctria linearis. Classification (NCBI taxonomy): domain Eukaryota; kingdom Metazoa; phylum Arthropoda; class Insecta; order Diptera; family Asilidae; genus Dioctria; species Dioctria linearis. The sequence continues at coordinate 297,685,656 of OZ005741.1, forward strand.
GGGGTAGTTTCAAACCAAATCAACAGTTCAGAATTCCAATGAACCCATATTCCCCAACATTGCAACTAGCGCGTTCAAGATTTTAGCTAAAATTGTCCAATGCAGATTTAATTAAATAGTTCAACAACATTATCAAAATACGTCAAAAGCTGGGGCGTATCAACTTTAATTAGTAGTATACTTCGATATTAGGTTGCTCATTTAAAAAAAAAATTGCATGATTTAATACATAAAAACGAAAATATCACATAAAATGTTAATTGTTAACGAAATATTACTAAATTAGTAGAAAAACACATACAGGGTACCTACTCTGACCACTTCTAACCTTACTTTACTTATTATTACATGTAGTATTAGTAAATAAGCACTTTAACTTTTATCTTTAGTTTCAGTCTTCCTATCCTACCCTGCCCCTGCGCATAATTAGATTTGAACTAAAAGAGATAGCAATAGATATCTTTTCATCCAGCAAAAACTGAGAAGAATTAGCCAGTGCTAAGTGCTAGCTCCAAGCGAATAAATTTTCTATTCAATTAAAAATTTCACTGGAACCAAATACATCTTTTTTCAAATTTTTACTCTTTATGAAGACTAATTTTTATATTTATAGATTAAAATCAAAATTTACCTTATTTTTATAGTTGAATAATGAGTATGGTGAAAAATTATAAAAATTTTCCGAAATTTAGTTAAATGGGTAGACTTTGAGGTAAATAACATCTCAGCACTCATCACTGATTACACAATAAAGAGAAAAAAAAATTGTTTTTTTTTACTCCTCAGTTGTAAAATAATAAACAAATTTTTACAGAAAATAAGCTCAAAATATATTGTTTCCCATATCAAATATGTTTTAAATCAAATGCAGTTTTTATTGGAACAAAGAGCGCCCCAAGAAAATGTAATTGAATTGTGCAAATTTAGAATTAATATTTGTTGTGACGTCATAACTTTTGTACAGCATTACCAGATTTCTGATATTCATGTTCTTAATTTTTCTTTATGAAATGGGAAATTTTTGTAAGGATATGAAAAAATGTGAGAAAAAACAGTTATGGGTTGCTTCAATAAGGAATAGGTAAACACAAGGAAATCTTTTCGGTATCATCCCCAGCTAACATTCTTTGACAATAACTGGGTAATAGGTACTATGACACAATACGGAGCGGGACACAAAATTAAAAAAAATTATACAACTTTATAAAAAAAGGCAAAATGTATAGAAAATTCTTCGAAAATAAACAAAAAATAAAGCAATTGAAAAATCACATAAAAACAAAAACTAGGCTAGGCTCAATGTTTTTCGTGCGAGATATAACAAGGTGACTTGTAATTGGTGTGGTCATATAAATGAAGCAGGTGATGGGTGTGTTACGAAAAAAATATGCTGGATTCATGTCCGCAGCCCATCATCTTAGTCCGATTTGGAGAATTCTCAACCTTACCGCGTCCCTAAGGTTGTTTGCAATATCTCTGATCTGCGACAATAATTCTGTAGTACTAAGGCAGAGCTCGATATGTTAATTAAATTCATGTTTAGTGTTCCGTACCTCAAAAGGAGAAAATAAGGAACCGTTATTAGATCGATTTTGCGTCCGTTCGCGTATCTGTTACAAAATTGACACAGGAATTTGAAAGTTGACAGAATGTTTGTGACGCGCACATATTTTGACAGTCAAAGATTTTTAAATATATTTTTTTTAAATTTTCGTAAATTTTGGTTATAAAGATATATGTAGACCAAAATGTATGAAAAAACACCTTCTTCGATGATATTCCAGGTTTCTAAAGGTAAAATTTTGATCTTGCAAACTATCGCACTGCGAGATCTTGTGCGGTCCACCCGTAGAGATCAACAGATTTCTGCGTCAAGTCAAGTCAAGTGTTCTTCACACGCGATTAACGAAATAAAACGAATTATGGCGAATTTATTACCGAACCGATATCGCGGGATATTTGAAAAATGCTTACGTACAGGCTTTAATTTTGGCCTAGAATTCACTTTTGTCTTTGATTCACTTTGCACTTTAATTGTTCGAATTTATATTAACTTAAGGTTACACGATGTCGAAATTATTACAGCCTGTTGCGCGACGGCAAGCTGTGTTCTTGTCTGTTATTTGATAATTTTGGAATTTAGAGGAATAGGGAAGTTGGATGGTAGTGGGAAGTTGTGGAATGTTAGAGATTTCTCTAACTTGTTGTAAGTTGGAGACCGGCGTTTCTTCCAGCATGGTGAGAAATATCCCGAAAGTCCAGAATTGTCCAGCGTTGATAAATCCCACGATGATCGAGATGCCTGGATGTTGTCCTATCCACGATGGTGGCTTCCTGCACTAGTGAAGAAAGTAAATCTTTCGCCCAGGTAATAAATGTTTCTCGTTGCCGAGTTAATTAGGTGGAGAGGTGATAAGTAGTGGTGATTTTCAACTTGAAGTTGCGTTGAAAGCTGGCTAATGAGGGGGTTAGGATGTTGAGAAATCTTCTCAAGTTGTTTGACCGCGAGAGAAAGGAGATAGTCCTCGATTGGAGTGATGTTTGCACTGTCATACAAAAAGGTGTTGGGAAAGTAGTGTCCGTCAGGTTTTCTATACACACACAAATGAAAGAAATGTGGACTTGTCTAGGAGTCCTAGCCGTAGCCGTTACTGGTGTCATAAGCATTTGCCATACTGTAGCCATGGAGGGTTTAATGAAACTTCCACCTGCGTTTAGAAAGGTGAAAAAGGAGGTAATATCAGGTGCAAACACGCTATAAGTACGAAACTCTTTAATCCAGATATGCTTCGAGAAAATTACATTAGGTAGGCCATTCGATGTGGTATTAAAAGGCCAACACCAATGACGATCTAGCAAACCGTTCTTCAGGACGGATACGTTTCAGTTAACAATTTATTTGCGTTTTTCTGATATTTTTTATATTAATCTTGTAGCTAGAATTTAGTGAAATAAATACAACTGTAGTAGAAGTTTTTTTGAACATTGAATTGAAAAAAGAAAGAAAGTTTGTGAAGTGAGTTTCGTATGCATAAATACTTTGTTTTAAATAACCAACTAAAGCCACGCATACTACAGTATTTACGTAAAATAGTTATTCTACCTCATCTTAAAACACAATTTCCATTCTGTATTAAGAAACCGCGTATTAAAAGTGTTACTATGGGGAATAAATTACATATATAGGTACGCTTACATTCATGGTATAGTCAGATGAAATCAAATACACAAATGAGAGAATGCAGTGGTAATTAGCAGTACACGAGCATATCATCGCTGAAACTCATTGCTTGTTATGTCTTGTATATTACAATTTGTTACACTTATGCATAACTTCACTGTAAACATATAAACATGGATGATCATCATTGCATCCCAGTTAATGTGTATATGTACTGTAATTATTGTCAGAATGACATTAATTTGATTAAAGCCGTCATATGTCCCTTCAGGAACAGATTTTCGTTTGCATAAGCTGCACATCGTTATTCATACATGGCGTCATTATTTAGCAGCTTCCAACAAGTAAAGCTTTATTCATATACAAAAAAAAAAAAAAAAAAAGGGAGGGCTTTTGCATAGTACATACATAGGAAAACCTGTTTAATATATTTTAAAGGAATAAGTGTGACTGTTATGAGACAAGTAAGATTTGGTTAAATTTTATTTAAAAATTTATACTTGCAAATACTATGAAAACTTCCAACTCTATTTTGTGGATAAGTTTATTACAACTCATTCATAGTATTGAATTTTTGATTGGTGGCGGCACATTCCACCAAAATTGTCGTTTTTTTTTATCATACGGGAGTAACAAGAACATTGAGGATAATCTTATACCGAAGCAAAGATGGATAGTACCGTGCAAATATGCAGACACTATACCTAACCCTCTCAGTATTCTTCACGTTCTTAAGCTTTTAGGTAATAGGTACTAAAAATTGTAACATCTGATTATTTTTATCTAGAGAGTACATTATACATATAATCCATTTTCAAGATACTTTTAGTATATTTCAAAGCAACTGGAACAATATCTATTTATGGCGTGTACATTTTTAGTTCATCTATATCAATATTCAATTGAATGGTAACATAAGATGTCAAATTCCAATTTCCATTCGAACGACACTGGTCCCCCCAGAGGTTCAGTTTTTTTGTTTTTTTATGTAAAACTAAGAATTTATTATGAGCAAATGCATGAGGCTTCCATGATTTTTGACTCCCTGATCCCGTTAAGATCTTAAGTTGAAATTTTGAAATGTTTTAGTGGATAATATGAGGAAGAAAATTAAAAAAATTCCGGGCATATTCAAGGATAACGGATATAATCCTTATACTTGATACAAATTTTCACATATATTTTTGAGATGGTATTTTTGTTTAGATAGCTTGTAAACATAACTTTCAAATGAGCCATATTTCTTTATTCTTTCATGAAGAGAAAAGTTTGTACGAATATTTAACACATTCATGCCTGCGCGGCGCCGATATTCATGTTTGATTTTCATGTATTGCTTAATCTGTCAACGCGATACTCTCGTACCCGACCATCTCCGATTTGGATAAAACTTTTACAGTTTGTAGTGCATACCAAAATAGCTCACACATACTTTTTTCTTTTCTCCACCACATTGGGGTTAGAAAATTTCGTCATTTTACGATGAAATTTCATTTTCAAAAGATCATATCTCGAGAACGGAGAAACCGATTTTTGTGATTTAAATATTAAATGAAATATAAAATAAAATATATTAAAAAAACTTTTAAAATAAATAATTTTTGGTAAATAAATTGCGTTAAAAAGTAAAAAATAGTTTTTCTTTCTCAGTGATATACACAAGAAAAGTTTCGTTGCAAAATAAATAATGCTACAATGCTAATATTATTCGATAAACAGATAAGCCCTTCCTGCACTTTACTTAAGAAAATTTGACAATTAAACTTAACGAAAGTTCCTTATCGATGCCTTTAAGTTATTTTGGGTGCGTCTGTTTAATTTAAAGGGCTATTGTTGTTCAGCCTATAGTCGTCAAAAAATAAATATTTTCCTGTGATAAAGAATTGATAGTGTTGGTGTTCCGTCGCGGAACATTATAACCTTACGAACTAAAATAAAACATTCAAAAATATAATAAAAAAAAAGGTGTCAAGAATATCCCATGATGAATTCAAGCCATTTTTGTTGGCCCCTTAGGACTCCTTTGCTGCATCCTTAAAACAGTAGCATACCCTAAAAATAAATATAAACACGAATTACTAAATGTAAACAAAATTAATTACAACAAATTTATCATAAAAACAAACTTACTGAAACTATTTACCTCAATCCGGCTCCAATACGCCACAGCAATCCGCCAAACTGTTTATATTCTGAAAAAGAGAAGGAGCAATAAATAAACAAATTAATATTTGTATACTAATACAAGAAGCACAACACATGCAACGCCACGCAACTTTTTTCAAAGTCCCCATTTACTCTGTACATTTCCAGAGTATAAATAAAGCAGGGGCCCGAATTAAAAATCAATGCATTTCTAGCTGTGTTCCGAGACTGATCAGAGAATTTTGAATCTACTAAGTCAAGAAAATCTTTGGGCGAATATACATAAATTGCTGCTCTTTTGACCAGTGATTTGTCAGAGGCAGATCAGTGACATTGTTACTGAAAAAGTCTATTTTAATTAAAATATTTTTTTTCAGCTTTTCCCATACTGGAAGGTTGTTCTGAATTCCGGCAAAATTCCTATATAGGCTGCAGTGACGCCTATTTGCAATTAACCTTGTAAAAAAATAAGAAGTAATTAAGGTTTTTATTTTTACAGATTAATACAATAGAATCTTCCTCATTTCTTATTGGATTCTTTTGCGCTTCTTCTTCTTCTTATCATTTGTATTTTCAATTTGAGATTTTCATTTTAATTTGGATTATCATTTGTTTGAATTTAAATTTTCATTTTTTGGTCCGAATTATTATTTTGTTATTTTTTGAATTATCATTTTATTTAAAAATTTCCCAGCTATGTAATATTAATATTGAACAAGCTGTACATAAAAAGCAAATCTATTTTAATAAATAAAGTTTGAAATATTGCAAACAATATCTCAGTCTTGTCATTTATTGACCCGGTCCCTCCCCTCATTTCGCTTAGACATTTATAGGCCTAAATTTTTTTTATTATTCCTAAGGCTTTGGACTCCAGCTCAGGTAAAACTTGTTCATATTTGATGTTATAAATCAAGCATCATGTAGTAGTGAATTGGGCGTCTTAAAATATTTCACAGGCGGTTTTGTTTCTTTCTTTTGCAAGGAGTCTATACTATATATTTTAAACTTTAAACATTTGTTCCACAGACATCTCCAAGAAAACCATAGCCCGGTCTTTACATAAATAATATATTAAATATGTATAGCTATTATTATTCTTGGTTGAATAAAGAATGTTATTTAATTTAATTTTGTTTAGATACTATCATTTCTTTTTAGTAAATTACAAATGTCCAAGGTACAATACCCCCCTGTTTATAGTACAGCTGCATGTTGTATCTTAGGCAGCAAGCATGATATTCACATTTATTTCCATATATCCTGAAATATAAATTTTTAACTGCATATTCGACTATTATTGGAAAGGTTATTGGTTAGAAAATGTATAAGTATCGCTTGCTTAAGGTTTGTCTTATTAGTTTTGTAAAAATAAACTATTTCAAAAGTGGTACAAACTAAGTATCTACCTACTAATATTTATTTTATGTACTAGTAAGTACTGCTAGCTAACAATGCTCCTTTCTCTTTAAAATAAAAGATTACTATGGTCGGAAATTTTCCCTCATTGGTTTTATTAATAAGGACCTAACGATACAGAACAACATTTAATTTTTTTTCTTACTAAAACAAAGCTTATAAAATCTCCAGTTCTTGGATTTGTTCCCAACAAATTAAAAAGAAAAACGAGGTTTGTTCGGACTTGTAGTGCAATTTTTGCTTCTAATGGCCAAAATAAATACCTATAGTCTAAGGCACGTTCCTCTAGGTATTTTACAGCTTTCCATATTGGTGAAATTTGCTTTAAAGCTAAAAAAAAAAAAACCATGCACAACCCCATGTCGAATGAGTAATCCAATAAATTTTCACTTAAAGCTCTTCAAAAACTAGTTCTACCCCCATGCATAAATTCGCAATGTCACTTAATAAATTATTATTTGCCATCATCGCTTCATCACCCATCGTGGTCAAAAGGTACACGTTTGGTTAGGTGTGACCACGTGTAAATTTTCACTTAACTATGTATTCAGCTTCTCCTCTCAATAGGTGAACAGCTGTGGTCGACCGTTTTATCACCTCAGTGATTTACCAATTGCCAACTTAACTCACAATCAGTACGTGACCTAAATATTGCCAATAACTGGAAAACAATTTTTTTTTTCGGTTGTATGTATAATAAAAAATCACCATCAAGATGAATTTTACATTTTTCTGAAAACTCTTGTGGTCTTTGCGTCGAGAGCAATTAAATCCATAGAACATAAGTGAAAAACTATTGAACCGGTTGTGGAACGAGGGTGGTTGAGAATTTTCCAATCCATTTAATGTTGAGCTGTTCAGTCAATTGGAAATTTTCGCGCGATTAGCGTCTACTGCAAAATCATTAATTTAGAGCGTAGGCCACTTTGAAGTCGGATTCAAGGGGCTCTAGGGCCCTCATGTACGAAAGTTATATTTCAATTAAAAAATATTTTGATGTTTTGTTTGGCTTACATATACCGATTGAAACGATATTTACATCATCGGCTCTGGATTGTGCCATTTCTGAATTAAGGAATATGCCATTCTGGAATTTTATGTAATTTTATGTTACTAAGTCTACGAGAAATATTAATGGTGGATAACACAATGCCTAATATCTAGAGAGCTACGATCGAAAATGGTCAAAAGCTTAGAATAAAATAGCAAGTATAAAAGGGTTGTGGTTATTGCTTGAATTCAATGTGAGTTGTATGTGAGCATACTACTTTGGCCCGATTTTTTTCCTTACGCTAAGAAACACATTTTTATTCTCAAGCGTTCACACAGAGGTTCAATTCAATTTATTATATTGGTAGAAGTACAAAAGATCTTAACATCTTAACCTAGAGACTACGAAAAACTAGAGCTAACTTATTTCAAACTTAAAATATTAAAGATAGAAGTAGTTTAACAATTGAAAATAATAAGAGGAGGAAAAAAATGACAGGTAAACAAAAAAAAAACTAGCGAAAGATATACAAAAATAATAAATAAATTAAATTTCCCTTGAATTCAATCTGACACCCCAAGAAAAGGAAAGGAATATACATAACATAAGTGAATTATCACAAGCTTAAGTCAAAAACAAGTGAAAAAGCTAGAATTGGTCTAAGACCAATTCTTATGATACCCTAGATGAATGCCCGTATGAAATTTCGTATGGTCACCCATTTGAGCAATTTTGATTTTTTGCATATATTTCTAGAACGGATCGTCGGACACAAAAAATGATTATAACCCATTTTATAGGATTTTCTATTCTGAAGAAGCTTTTAGTACAATAAAAATGTCCAGGACTGATCGTTTTCAAAGTATATGTAAAAAACCAATATTTTTATATGGCAACACCAAGAAGGGGTTGCCCGATTTAGTCCATTTTTGAACTTAATTTTACGCGTTCTCGAGTTATCGTGCGCACGGACAGACGGACGGACGGACGGACAGACGGACATGCAAAAATCAAAATAACTTTTAATTTTATGCGGGGGTGTCCAATCTATTTTGCTCTACCATCATTATTTCTGTGCGTTACAAACGGAATGACAAACTTAGTATACCCTGTAGATTTCATCTAGGGTATAATAAGATAGAGTAAGCCCTCTGGACACGAACTGGAAGGGAGTTCCACATTCGAGCGACCTGAACAAAATAAGAAGCCTCACCTGTCAAAGAATGAAAACGAGGTACGAGAAGATTGCAATGTCGAGAAGGTAGCAAGAATTGTAATTGGTCATAATGATATCCAGGTTCACCGGAGTGTATTAAGTTATAAGAGGTGATCGAGCAGCCAACTAATGAGAGCCTGTATGGAGTTATATGCTGCCATCGTTTCATACCAAACACAAATCTAATGCTATCGTTAAAAGCAACTTCAATTTTCCCCGCGCATACGTTATCAAGTTTCGGATATATCAAACTTCCGTAAGTAAAATGGGGTAATAAAAGAGCTTTTACAAGTTGTAAGCGAATATTTGTTGGCAGTACTGGTGCAAATAGCCATTATCTGCGTAAGCCCCCATAGATCTTAGAAAGCGTCAGTTTGACATGATCACAACAACTTAATTGCCCATTTAGCTTGACCCCAAGATTGGTGATAGAATTCACAAAACACAGAGGGGAGTTGTTAAGAAAAATGTGTGGGATATCATTTATGTCATACGAAGAATTATAGATAGCAAGACACTGTGATTTGTCAGGATTTAGTGGGAGCCCGTTGTTGACCGACCATGTGTAAATACGGGAAAGATCATCGTTGATGCGAGCGACACAATTTTATATAAGACCAATAGGCCTACTTAGGTACAATTGTACGTCATCAGAAAAAAGATGAAGCTGAACATCTTGAATAAGGTTTTGCAAGTCATTAATATACATAGAAAACAACAACGGGCTCAAAACAGTTCCTTGGAGTATACCAGATAATTGATACAAACGCGTCTGGATATATTCACGGTAGCAGCAGTAATTGATGGTCTTTTTTACACATTGTAGTATGAACTAAAAAGTCCCGCTTAGTTCGCCTAAGCTCCATCATTTTTTTTGTGTTGTTCATTTGTAATTTTTACTGAACATTTTTGTTCTTACAATTATTTGAGCCCGGAGGATCCATTCTTTACCCTCGGCAAATATACACATATGATAAGCCCTTATTTCTCAATGTCTCCTTTAATAATGAAAGTTCATCGTTCTGAAGGTTAAATTCCTCGAAAGTTTATTTAATAAAAATATCTTTACATCCATCTCTTTCCGAAACTATTTATCCTTCAGGAAAGTTTTATATGTATGGCTGTAGTTGTCGTGGGAAGCAAAAAAGGTGCTCATTGTGTTGTTGACATTAATCAAGATATTTTCATCTTATTTTGTTTGTATAACAAATAAACGGGATGAAGACAAAAGTGTACATCCCGAAATTGGTATCTTGCTTAAAATATTCGAGAAAAGAGGTTGGATGTAATTTTCTTTCAGATCCTTAAGAAAAAGTGATTTAAATAAGTCTGATGAACTTATTATACTCTAGATAGAATCCAACATGGTATATACTAAATTGGTCATTGCATTCATAACGCATAGAAATAATGCTACTTAAACACTAATTCATAATATTAAAATTTGTTTTGATTTTGCATGTCCGTTTATCTGGCCATCTTCACGACAACTCGAGAGAAAGAGCTGAAATTTTTTTCACGGCCTTTTTAAAAAAAATGTAGACTTAAGTTCGGAAATGGGACAAGCTAGGTAACTCCTTTGTCGGGTAACTATAAAAAAAAATTCATTTTCAACTATATATTGGGAGACTACCTGAGAATTCGTCGACATAGAGACATTTTACACAGGGAGTTTTCATAAAAATAGTAAGTACAGTTTCAAAAATGGACTAAATCGGGAAAAACTTTCTTGATACTGCTATACAAAACTTTCGTTGTATGAAATATTGTTTTTCTTTTTATTAGAAGCTATTCCCCGCCAGAGAGACTAACAACAATTAATTTAAAATTTATTTGAATTAATAATTATGTTATATGTAAATTTGTAATACACATACCACAGTAATTTTACGCCTAAACCACTTTTTATTGCAATTTTTTACGCTAATTCGGAGTTACGTGGATTGGAGTATAAAAAACTAGCTGAAGTTATGGATAGAAGGTAATGTACGGAAAAGGATGGCAGTTAAACGGAAATTTCATTAAGCACTCAACATTCATATTTTATGATGAGATTAAAAACTGGAGCCAGATACTTCATCTCAATCGAGGAAAAAATGTAAATTTCATGCAAGCAATGGTTGGCTGACTAACTTTATTAAAAAGTTATGCTCTTTATAGCACAAAAGCTAAAGCTAAAATATGCTTGTTTGTGCATTTCCAGAAAATCTTGCTAAAATAATTAAAAATGGAGGTTACTTCGTGAAAAACCTTGGAATATGGATAAAACAGGCCTTTTCTGGAGAAAAATGGTAAAGAGAACTTACATATAACAAATACAAAACACTATTGGTGCGTTCAAAGCAAAAAAAGGGTCGTATAATACTTGTATTTTATTCGAACGCTTTTTGATTGATCGGCTATTAAAACCGATGTTCATAAGCCGATCTTTAAGGCGGCAGCATGAAATAATGTCGTAGGAACTAGTATCGAAATTTTTTGGAATTAAAGTAGCAAAAATTTGGATATAAAATCGGGAAAATTACTACTTTAATTCCTAGGTAAATTGGACAAAAAGTAGTTAATTTTTTGGAAATTAAATTGCAATAATATATATAGAAGAATACAAATTTTGATTTTGTCCAAACATTTACGGATTTAAAATCGTATTAAGGGGTAACGCCACTGTAACGGCTAAAAAAACAAGGTTTTTTCACGAATTTTTTTCTCGCGAAATTAAAGGTGTTTGAAAAAAACCTTTTAAGGGTATTATCGGGCATACATTGAACTTTATTGATAAATTTTTTGACAGCAAAAAAAAAAAGCAAAATGGCGGCTCCACAGCCATCTTCGCGGGACATGTTTTGCTTGCAGAGCTCTGCGGCACGCAGCACTACTGGTGCACATTTGAATCTAGACCAAAACAAAAAAAAAACCATTAATCTAGTAGCTTATAGCTAGAGAATGCCGTACGGATTTTTAAAAATATTAATTTTTGTAGATTTGGCGCGCGTTTGAAAAAAAAAGTTTGATTTTTGACGAAAAAACGGCAGGTATTTTGTTAATAAAAAATCAACAAATAAAGTTATTGAAAATCCCGTACGGCATTCTCTAGATAATGTTAATGTTCACATCTGGTCAAAATTTCAAGTCGAAAGTATGAAAATTGTTCGAGTTATGCTGCGTGCCATTTTGAAAAACCGTGTTTCGAGAAAAACACGTTTAAAGTTTTGAGAATAGTTTTTTATTGTCAAAAATAAAAAAAAATGTAGGTAAAAAATAAAATTTTCCGATAAACAAGTTAAAGTTGCAAATGTCAAAAAGGTCAATTGTGTTCAATTCGGCTTTTTCAGTCAGCTTTAGAAGAAAGCTGGCGATAGAGCTGGCTGAAAAGCTCCAATTGTGTTTCAGGCTTCAGGTAGTGGTTTCTGAGCAAGTTTGACGCGCTTGGTGGCGACCTCCATTTTCAAAGGAAAAAAAATTTTTCTGGCACCGGACCTTTTTTTTCTTATTCTAGAGGATTTAAACTATTTTTTAAGCCAATAAAGACAAAATCGATTTTTCAAAAAATTTACATGGCGTTACCCCTTAATTTTAACTAGTTAAACCGCACAAATTTTGTTTAATATAGACTTGAAGTTGTAAAATTAAAAAAAACGGCTTTATGTACAAAATAACTGTGTCCATATGCCCGATATTTAAATCGTACGCCTTTCTAATTTTGTATATTGTAAGTACAACATTTCAACTCACAATTTCTGTAAAAAATGCATGTCATCATAATGTAAATCCAAATTAATTCATAAAAGTTTTAAACACAGTTTGATTTTTTTTCCTTCTTTCTTCCTTTTCTTGCCATGTGCATTTTAAATGTAAAACACTCGGAAATATCGCCTGCTTCTTAGCTTGTAATTAAGTTAACTTTGCTAAAAATATCCACGTGTAGGCTCTGGAACGCGCCTATCCTCACCACTTCCCACCACCTACTCGCTCAACAATATGGCGGCGAATCCGTCAGATTTTTTGCCGCACCCTGTACTTCTTGCAATTGCATTTTATAGTATGCATAGAATAAAAGAGCATTCCAACTTGTATGCACATTTTCAGTACAATTTTGTGAATGAACTTATAATTAAGTCTGCCACAGTATAAATAAATATTCCGTGAGAAATACTTATGCAAAAAATGGTTTGCAAATCAGTCACATGGGGAGACTATGCGGAGACCCCTCTACGCTGCAAAGCTGTGCTATAATAGACAAAAATTACTGCGGGTGAATGTCGTCACACAAATGTTTTGGGTAATGTTTCGTTAGTCTAGTTTATAGTTAATAAGGTATTCTTAATTCAGAAAGCATTTCGCAAAGTCAGGATAGTCGTTCCGAGGATCATCTGAGAAAATTGTATTAAAGAATATTTTCTTTGTATTAAGTTTACCTCTTTCAAAATCCTCCTTCAAATTCTTCTACAAAAATCAGAAACTCCCCGCTGATACATACTTTCATACATTCTACATAGAATCTGTAATAAGATTTTCGTAATTTATTTTACTTAATGCGTTTATGGTAAAAAGACGAAAATGTAATTTCCATTATTAAATTTATGACAGTTTATTTCCACCATAGCTGCTTGCACACAGAGTGGCTTATGTTTAGTTGTGAAATTTCCTCAGAATCTTCTCATTTTTTTCCATGACTCTATATTCGTCGCAAGAAAGTTCTTACTAAAGCAAAATGTTATGCTTCTGGAAAATCGCGATGTACGCGAAATTGCATCCTCCTCCTGTTAAGTGTACAAAAAATAAAAAAATAAAAATAAAATAAAAAATCCATTCGACAACGCAGTTGATATAAGAAAGTGCATAGGTCTAGGAAGGTAAAAATATATATTCCGGTGTGTAAGCGAAAGCTTTATGAAGATGGCAATTGTTGAAACAGAAAAGTCTTTCACTACGAAATAAAATGGGGAAAAAATTCTTCAAGTTATGAGGCGAACTTCCTGTAGTCTTTCCCTTTTATCCCTGCAAATGGTTGAAAACATTTTGGGAATTTATATCTCGTTATCCATACCTTCCTAAGACAGATTTTCCCAGTAGGAGACATCAATATATCCATTTTGACCAATTAGTTTCTATTGGATTGGCATAAAGTTCTATCTTCTATTGGGCTGGAATTTATTGAGTGGCAATTACCGGGAGGAGATAGTTAGATTAAAACAGCGCATTCGAAAATGTTTGCATGGCCGCTGGTAATGCTGGTGACTATCAGTAATTACAACCGACTATGCCGAGGCTATTCGTTAATCAATAGAATCTCACATACCAGAGGCACCGAATTCCTGTAAATTACTTCTGTTTATGTCAATTAATAGAACACTGGAGTATATGAGATCAGATTCAAAGGATGCATACATTCAATTCAAGGACCAATAGATTTTCTACGTAATGGATTATGCCATATAAGCTACAGAGTCCAATGTCTATGGTATGTAAGTATGTCTAGTAAAAAAGGTATATATATATAGACGATATATGCATGTATGTAGATACATACTATAGGTGAGGTGTTTTGTTTCATAATAACTTTGATTGCATTTCATTACTGAAGAGTATCTTCGGGTAATATAATCACAATGGTCGGTTTTCACTGAACAAGCCATTATGTTGCTGCTCCACTTTACCTCTAGCATTGGGGAGATTCGGGATCAAATCCACTAACATGAATTTGGTACTGTTCCATCTGGTGAATGGGTTAAACTACATTCTGTTAAAGCGCTTTAAGCGTTGAATCTGAACTCATGAATAGTGTCAATTGGAGAAGTACATATGTAGGTAATGTGCCGAGCTATTGTAGATATCTGTGGTACTATTGAATAATAAAGAAAAGCTTAAATACAAATGCCTCAAGTTGAAATTATAGTATATTTTTAATATCCGGTAAACAATTGTTTTAACTAAAATGTCCTATGACTTTTTGTCCTTGTATAGTGGCTTAACTCAAAATATCGCTCTATACTAAAACCATTATGTTGTGTCTTTTGGTGGCTTTAAGAATTAGAAAGTTTTGCTATGAAAATTCATAGTGAAATAAGTCAATCTGAAATTGACTCAGTTTGCTGCTAAGTCTGCAGCTCGAGAATTGAGTGGAAAAAACTCTTTATGAAAACGAAAAATCTTGAAAAAAGTAATTTCATTGCAAAAATAAGGCGTTTCATATAAGCAGGAATCGTATAATCGTCAGTACGACTTGATTCCTGCCTGCCGTATACGCCAAAGCAAACAGCCAAGCTCCTCATATATAGACTTAAAATTTATTTGGCTGTTTGCTTTGTATTGAGGCTTAGTAATTAAAAATCTTGAAAACCTTTTAATGCATTTTCCTAAGATTTTATGGACGTCACAGACACTAATAAAAATGTACGACATTTATACTTAAAAAATAAAAACGTTTTTCTTTATGCAATGTCGGGTAGCAATTGTGTTACAGAGCAGATATTGGATCATTATGGATGCTAGTTATTAGCATATTTTAAGGTTATAAAACAAATTTTCTAAGAATAATGGTAATATAATATTCAGTCGGTTTCCATGCTTTTTGTTAGTTTTATTTATTTTACATTTTCTAATTTTCTGTTACACTAAAATTATAGTTAGATTTGAGTCACCAAAAAAACCGAAAATGCTTTTATGGTCTTAAGCTATTCACTAAAGTGCAGTGTCTATTCCCACGACCAAATTGCACATCTGTAAACATATGCGTAGAGTCACTAAAAAACAGATATGTACTTTTTTGCTTGTTTTTCATTTAAAAGAAATATAATAAAATCTCTACAAATATATGTTTGTTCCTTTTCACAATCAATATTTTCCGAGCAATTTACCGTTCAAATTTGGAAATTTTGTGTAGAAATCCGATTTTTATCGTTGAAAAGTGTATTGTTTACACAGACGGATCCAAAACGGAGGAAAATACAGGAGCAGGTATTTTTTGTGAGGAGCCTCGCTTGGAAATCGCCTACACCTTGCAAGCCATGTTACGGTTTTCCAGGCTGAAGTCAAGGCCATTCTTGAAGCAGGAAGGTATCTCCTTAAGGCGGATACAGTGAACAAGGAGATTGCCATCTGCGCGGACATCCAATCAGCTGTAAAAGCCTTGTCAAAACCCTTCGTAACCTCAAAGCTGGTACTGGAGTGCAAAATCACCCAAAATTTCCTCTTGCTGTGTAACAGAGTACTCGTTGTTTGGGTGCCAGGTCACAGCGATATTAGCGGAAACGAAAAGGTGGATGAGCTGGCTCTTATTGGCACAACCTCGGGAGAATCATCCTCTTCAATCGGGATTGCACCAAACATTCTTACATCTAGGATTTCGGCCTGACTGCCAACACAGTCACCTTTGATTCCTCGGGTAGAACTACTCAGGAACTGTGGGGTAAACCTAACCCAAATCTGACGAAAAATATATTGGGACTGAGTAAGCAAACTCTGAGAACACTTGTGTCAATTCTCACTGGACACTCTTTTCTCAGGGGTCACCTACACAAGATGAGACTTGTTGATGATCCTATATGTAGAGGATGTGGAGAGGAGCCCGAAACGGTGACTCATTTCTTGTGTCACTTCCGGCCCTTTTCGGAAAGCGTTATAGATTCCTTGGCTCACACCTCATGATAGAACTGCACGAGGACGGCAGGGAGGGTTGGGGGGAGGGGGGGGGGGGGGCAATTCTGAATTTTGTTAAAGCGTCCGGCTGGTACCTATGAGCTATTGCTCTTGAGTCTGGTGGGTGAACAATGGGCCTTGCTGTGACCTAAGCCACAATTTCCATTCATCTATACTGAAAAACATAGAAAAGTTGAACAGGTGAAAAGTTATTTCGTGGCAGCTGTCCGGAAATGGTGTGAAAGTTCCTAGAATGGCATTTGGAATATCATTCATGGACGATCGCCCTGGAAGACCAATCGTATCAACAACAATTCACAATGTTTAGCGCGTGGGTGACCTAATTCGATCAAACTGGCGCATAAGGGTTGATGAAATCGCAGAAATACTGGATAAATATCAAATGGTATGGTAATAGGCGCAGAAAAAATTATCACGAAGAAACACCTTCAGTATCGAAAAGTTTCTGCTTGGGACATTGGAAAAAAAGATTAGTCGTTTTACGCCAATGAATTTGTTTCATCATCAAAAAATATTAGTTAATTTTCAGCTTACGAATAATATTCATTAAGAAAACTGATTGATATTATTAATTTAGCTAAGCTTGTTTTGCCATAACATCTGTGAATTCAACTGTTTGTTTAGTTAACTGTGATAATCTTTCGGAATTGAGTAGGTATCCGAGAATCTTTTGCTTTTCGAACTAATATTTTTTGTTGAATTAACTAATTTTTACATTATAAATTTCGAAAAAATACAAATATCAGCTAAAACAATTGTTGTTTATTTCAGTCTTTAGAGGCATCTATTAGAACAATCGACTAATTAAAATTACCCTTTGAACAAATTCAATTTCCAAAATTAACTAATTATTTGGTTGATTTTCCATATCGCATTCCTTAAAACAAATAAATAAATAAATAAATTAGTTTGAAAACATTAGTGTAATCGACTAATAACATTTTTTAATTTATAGAATTTGAACTAATTAATTAAAATGTTTGTTCATGTGACTTTTAGCAAATTTAATTAGTTGATATATTTATACTAAAAATTATGATAGTAATTTAATTTTATCAGTTACATTAAATTAATTATAAAATTGATTTTATTACCTGCCGCAGTAGGCTGATAATTTCTTTAAAAAAGCGTTTCGTATCATCCGTATGGGCAGAAACTCTATTAGTATACGACTGAGAGTTACTGCCTGTCGTAGAAGCTGAAGAAAAGAATAAGAAAATCCCATATATGGACTTAATATAAGTTCTGAGTGTAAATTATATGAGGCAAAAGGTACAGATTTGTTGATTCAGCGAATGTGTAAGTCGAAATTACAAACTGAGTTTTAACACGTCCCAACGAAATTGACATTGACAAGCAAAGCTTCAGATTTGTGGATTGTATTGATTGAAATTGAGATATTAGTTTTATAAGGTTTTTTTTACACTAGATAAGAATTACAAATTTTTCAACTTATAATCGGTATAATGAAGAATTAAAATAGTTATAACTAATTTCACAGGTTTTTACATCATAAAAAATGTCTGATTAATGGTGCAGTGAAATAAAGTTTAAACTTATGGCAGAATTATATTATTCATACAAAGTAATGTAATTAGTTAATTAAGAAAATTGTGAGGCTACATCATATTAAAAAATTCCATCAATTTATTTATTGAAGTTATTAATTACATAAACTCACTAATATAACAAATCATACTCTGAAAAAATAAAACAAACAGTTTCGTTGTTCCTGCGAAAAAATTAATAATTTTATATATTAATTTTATTAATAAGTTTTCCGAAATATGATTAGTTAATTTATCATCACATATTAGTTAGCTAAACTAAGTAATTGAGTTACAAACTATAACTTAAGTATTTTCCAAAACATCCAATTAGAAATTTCAACTAATTAACACTTACAATTTTATCAATAGCTTAATTGTTTTTCAAAATGAATTTGAAGCAATTACTAATGTACAATCAACTAATCGTGATTTGCCGTTTTAACTATTAATTTTTTTGTAGTACAGGTACCTTGATGAACACAAGAATCGGTGCCGTTTGCAAGCATCGAATAAATTTTGTATTGTATTGCGTCCGGCATACTGTTGAATTTGTTGGAAAGGTGATGCTAACGTAGTTTTTTTTTTAACAAATGCATTGAGTGGTCAGAATTTATGCCCAAAGGTAATTAAAAATCGACGACCTGAAAAGTTGACAAAGGGAATTGTTTCCTAAATCAATTCAAAACAGGAAATGTGGGAACACCCTCCCTGTAGAACTGATTTGTCACCTTAAGATTTTCATATCTTCTGACCAGATTTGTAGTAAATTGGTACTTAAGTACCTGAACTTTTTTTTTGTAACTACAATAACAAGTCCCGGTACTGTACTAAAAGAATTTTCAAGTCCAAGTCCAAGTACTGGTACTGGTACTTAAGTCCTATATTTATACGCTAGATGAAATCTGTAGGGTATACTAAGTTTGTCATTCCATTTGTAACGCACAGAAATAATGATGGTAGAGCAAAATTGATTAGAGACCCACGCATAATATTAAAAGTTATTTTGATTTTTGCATGTTCGTCTGTCCGTCCGTCTGTCTGTCTGTGCGCACAATAACTCGAGAACGAGTATACTTAGATAGCTAAAACTTTGTACACGGACTTTAAAAAAAATGTAAAATTAATTTCAAAAATGAGACAAATCGGGCAACTCTTTCGTGGGGTTGCCATATAAAAATTTCGGTTTCCAGTATATATTTAGGCACTACCTGAGAATGCATCGAAATCGAGAGCTGAAACTCGGCACATGGTGTTTTTATAGTAATAGCAAATAACACTTCAAAAATGGTCTAAATCGGGCAAGCCATTCTTGGTGTTGCCATATAAAAATTTAGGATTTTTAAGTGTACTCTGAGAAAGATCAGTCCTACACGGTTTTAATATACTGAAAATTTCTTCAGAATGTAAAATCTTATGAAATTGGTAACCACCATGTTTTACTGTCCGGCGAGCCGTTTTAGAAATATATGCAAAAAACCACTTCAAAAATCATACTTGCACAGAGAAGAGACTATAAAAAATTACATATGGGCATTCATCTCCGATATCATAAAAATTGGTCTTACACCAATTCTAGCTTTTTTACTTGTTTTAATTTAATTTTTTTCCTTTTACTGTTTTAATTTCAATGGTTCCATACCCAAAGGGTAAAAACGGGAACCCTATTACTAAGCCTCTGATGTCCGTCCGTTCGTCACCAGGTACCTCATGAACCCCTCAGGAACCCTTCGAGTGCGAGTCCAACTTGCACTTGGCTGGTTTTTTAAATTTTTTATCATCCTTAAAATTTCTTTTGATATTGTTGTCTTCTTCTCAACGAAATATGAAATATTCAAATATTTGGATTTCACAATTAACCGATAGCTTTAAATCGAGACTATAATCTGTAAGCTATCGCTATAAAGTACATAAAAATAAATAAATATATAGCTTAAGTATCCTATAAGTACCAAAGTATGTAGTTACTACAAATACCGCCATAAATCGAAGTACTTCAGCTATTCTCAATTATTTAAATGCGCCTTCTAATAATAGAGGCTTCGTAGCAGGTACAGTAACGGTCATGATTTCTTCGTTGTTCAGGGATTTTTATTTTTTAGTTTTTCAATAAATTGAATTAGTTAATCTGTTTTATTATATATGAGGACAGAAATTGACATGGTGAATCGATATCCTTTGTCATACCTCCGCACCTGTGGAGCATTCGTTTTCATTTACAGATCTTGTAAATGCTCCACGAAGGTAATCATTATCTGATGCGAAATTTGTAAAGCTTGTTTTGCTAAAGGTAAACTCAAGTAAACAATTTCCAATATTTGAAATTAAAGCAGCAAAAGCTTATATGATTCTGTTTCATTTCCTGGCCTTTTGCAACATATACATATTTTGATATTTCGTAAATCTCATCCTGGCTATAGATTTTTCAAAATTTCTGAATTGAGTTTTCAAAAGCTCTTGAATCTCTATTATTAGAAGACGTACTTCAATAATTAACAAAAACTTAAATTCTATACTTGACGGGATGGTACTTAAAAGCTGATATATGGGACTTATAAGTACCAGTACCAGTCCGGGACTTGTACTTAAATGATTTTTATTCCAGGTCCCGGTACAGGTACTTATATTTGAAATTTTAGAGTTTTGCGGACTAATCACAATGATCTGGCAAGGGTGAGATACCAGACGGACGAAGAGATGAAAACTTCTACTCAAAATTAATTGCTCCGGATTTTTTTTTGAAGCTGGACTCACAAAACTTCTTCAGAGATATGAAAAATGCACGAACTTGTTATGTGTTTATGTTTATGTTTAAGCCAGTTTAGATAGTTTTTTGAAAATTTGTTCGATTTTTTGTTATTGTTAGTAAGTGCAATTTACATTTTGACTGACCTGATATTCACGAGAGGTCAAAATCCCTAATTTTTCAGTCTACTTGTTCCATGCTAAAAGCCTATAATAGGATGCGATGATAATGAAGCTTATTTTATGAATTATTTTATCGAATTTCGATGCAAATTTCAAAAATTAAAGCTAATTAGGTACATTGAAAGAGTTTACTTGAAGTTTTCGTGCCAAAAATGAAACATCCTAATTTCGTGCGATAAAGTTTTCCTTTTAATTTAATACACGCCTTGCACATTTTAGTGTAAACTTTTAACTAAGTGCAACAAGAGCTACTAAAATTATCGGTTACGGCATGTTTAATGTTTCGCAATAGTTTCAATTGAATTGGCTCGTCTCTTTACGTTTCACTTTTCTTGGCTCTATGTTTGTCTTGAAAACTCAATTTTTCCTTTAAGGATTTGGAATTCCAGTTGAATTCCTTTTGCAATCAACAAAGAGTTGTTGATGGCAAAAAGGGCATTCCTGTTGGGATTTTTTTGTTTGTTAGTACTTAAGTACATATATGACTCTATAGTCTATATAAACAAATATACATATACATACATGTTTATTTATGTACAAATATTTTTCCTGTGTAATACTTTCCAGTATAAAGGGCACAATGAAACCGGGTCTGTAATTACGGAGGCACACGAAGCGGAATAAAAATCCGTTCTAGCTTTGATTTCTCTTTTGTTTTAAAGAGTTACTTTAAACCGAGCCATTTTAATATAATTTTGGTGAATTTTGCTTGGCATACGTATTTAACGGTGATGTTTTAAACGTTAAGTGCCCACATTAGGTAAGTGGAGAAACGAGATTGTAAGATTAAGAATTTATAGCACTTGCTAGAAACAGGTAGAGAGTAGCTTCTGGGTAAAAATAATAAAACGGAAGCTTATTTAACAGAGAGAAAGTCTACAAGGACAAGTGATGAAGTATACTGTAAAATTCAAAGTTCATGGATGCTACTCTGTTCAGCAGCGTTCCTTTTTTTGCTCCTTTTGAGGAAATTTTAACCATGAAGCGAGGTAATTTTTCGCATACATACATACATATGAAAGTACGTGTGTTTTCTCGTACATCCAGTTAGGCACATAAGCGGGTGATTAAATTAAGAGGGAATGTGTTTACATAGATTATTTTAATGGGGTAAGATTTTTCTCTCTTTCGTAAAGAATGTTAGCAATGATAAAACATGATTTACATTTTTTTTATGTATACATACACAAAATGACAACAGATTCAGATAATAGAAAAAAATCGCACGTGTATTAACTTAAACACTCGTGATAAATAGAGTATGGCATTGCAAGCAAATCCGTTAGGTATCTTGACTCATAATATGTTTACATCTCGTTACATAACCTAAAAGTGAGGCAAAAATTCCACAAAGAATAAAACGAAATTGAATAATGTGTTATGGCCGCTTATGAGCAATAACCATACAGTATGTTTTCACTGGGCGTGAAATTACGTAATTTCGAGAAAAAATTTCGAAATTACGAGAACCTGTTTTCATTGTTTTTGATAATTTCGTTAACATTTTACAGCTTGTCACGTGGTATTCTCCTTCTTGTTCTTCTTCTTCTTCTTTCTTACACAAAATCACGAGGTAAGATTACTTACTGCTACGAAACACGGTAGTAGGCCATTTTGAAACGAATAAAATGTCAATATTCCGAAGTAAAGTTAGCAGAAATTTGGGATGCGTTCGTAAAAAAGTACGTAACTTCAATCGTAATTTTGAAGAAATTACGTTGAAGTCAGCTATTTTAAATGAATGGGAAATTACATAATTTTTGAGCAGATTTCGATGATTTCATCAAAATTACGTAATATTTACCTAAAGAAAACGTAGTACTAAATATTCTTGGATAGCTGAACTGAATACACGCAAATTGCAGTTGACAACTAAGAAAATTATTGACAAAAATTAAATTTTTTACTATTTATAAATCAGTCTAAAATAAATAATTTAGAATCACTCCAAACTGGGTGTCCCAAAGCTTTGGCGCACCCAAACTGGGCGCCCTTTGAAGCTCGCACTAATAACTACATAAATAACAAAAAAATGTTTTACTCACCAAGCGGCCGCTATTTTGACCTCGGTGATTAATTTATATATTTTTGCATTACCTACAGCAACTTCAATAATTGCGGAGATTGTTTGGAAAAAGCAAGAATTGCATTTTTGTAGATTGACGAGACGATCCCGTTTTTCGGGAACAGTAATTACCGGAATCACAAAACTTGTCCTTGAAAAATATTGTTCCCGGAAATGTTCCAGGATATTGGTACTGTCCCCGAAAATAACTAGTTAAATTACTTACATAAATTTACATTTTTAAGATCCTTTTTTTTTAAAGCACGACAGAGTGTACTTATTCCGAATTTTTGCAATGATGAATGTAAAACACAGAAGTGAACCCAACCTAATTTGATTAATGTTTAGCGAAGTGAACACTCTCTGGATTTTTTTTAATGTGATTTATTGTGGTGTTAACAAAATTCTTAACGGCGGTCGGTGCGATGATAAAGCAGCACAAAAATAAACAGAGGTGTTTAAAAGATTTTTACTGTAATCAAAATAAGTGATGAGTTTTTAATTTACTAGCTTTTCTAGCTTTTCTTATTAATATGAAATAAATGAAAATGAGAAGCGAGAGTGAGTTCTAATAAACATATCGACTTTTCATATTTACAGCTTTCGCAAAAGTTTATCAGTTTATAGTAAAATTTGTAGTAACACATTTTCTTTTGCTATTGGAGGGCTCTAGGGCATACCGAAACTAAACAACACAAAACAGCTTTAGCTGCACGAGCTGCATCAAGTTATAACATAAATTACTTTAAACAAATCGAACCTACAAAGTTGAACTCATGGTAGCAATTCAAGAAGGTACTTTGCATTTCATACATTTTTTAAGCATATCTAGCGAAAATATTTGAAAAAGTGCCAGAAAGTAGGCAATTGTCTTTTGGAAATGACCCTTTTCAGTTATTTTCGCTGGATATTCTTAAGAAAACGTGGAAAAAACGCAGAAAGGGTTACATTTTGGGTACAGCATGAGATCATTTTAAAGCTAAGAGTTTGGGCTTCTTAAATCCAATATGAAAACTTAGTATTGTTGTCGTGTTTTTTTTATAAAAAATAGTAGTTAAATAAAAAAAAACATGTAAAAATTCAGAAATTTTAATCCTGTTGAGCTATAACTTCAAAACAAAATGGGGAAGAGAGGGGTAAAGGTTTATAGACCATTGGAAAGGTCCAACGATTATCTATCTAACAAAGTTTAAATCATTATCAGAAGGTGTAACGTTCAGAAGTTGCAGGGTGACCTTGAAAACAAATAACTTTAAGTCCCGTTATGATCCCCCCGCCCGCTCCCACCCTCACTATTACAAATTTTTGCTCGCCTAAGCAAGGGCGGATACAGCGGGGGGCGATAGATGCGATCCGCCCCCCCCCCCCCCCCCCCGCTAGAGCTCTAATAAATCAAAATTTATACTATAATCAAATGAAATAGAAAATACAAAACAATTTTAAATCTTCTAAATCAGCATTAAAAGAATTGAAAATAATTTCTCCCTTCACTTAATGAATAATCACAAAAGTTCTTATAGTTTCCCTTCATTTTGCATTTAATTTGTGTATAAATTTTAAGATTTTCAAGGACCTTGTTCCGATTCCGCAAAATTGGAAATGAGTTTTCTTCTGTCAAAATGTTGTACAGTTTAACTGATATTTTCTCCCCGCCATTTTGGTTGTGAATTTTGAAGAGGTACCTGTGAGTTTCTGTCAAGCGGTATTTTCAAAATTATTTGTTATATTATTTATTTTATCTTTTTCTAAGCCGTAGTAGCCTTAATACTAGCGAATTCATGTAACTCATTTCTTATGACTGAACTTAACTTCTTTAATAAGACTATTTTCTCACTAAAACAACATTCAATACAGAAAAATGTTCATTCTTTAAGTGTACACTTTCCCTCACGGTGAGTTTGTTAAATCCTGTGCACTGACCAAGTTTTCACAGTTGCGGAATCTAGCACCTGGACAGTTTAAGTTTTAACACTATAGAGAATAACAATGAAATTTGGAGCTCCTAATGTTTATCAAAATACTTAATTAAATTACTTTGCTTTGACTTTGCTTTCTTTGTGTACCATGACAATTTAAAAATTTGTATACAAATGTAATATAATTTTAATATTTAATTAAATGGAAAGCTCTAGATAGATTTTTAAAAAGTTATTTGTTATATTTATTATCTTATTCTCAAAAAAGTTAAAATTATACCACTAAGGAATTTTCAGTACAAGCAAGATTTTTGCACTCGTTTGTGATCGAAAACTCACAAAAGCCGGGTATTTTGATTAAAAGTTGTATGTATGTTGGGAAAATTATCATAGCCGGGGTAATTATTCTCAGACTGAGTTTTCCTGCAAATACTTAATTTAGTTTTATATATATATTAACCCTACCTAATAAGCATTCCCCGAAAATTTCTTTAACCATTTAATTTTCACGAAATTGTAGTTCAGCCAGCCCAGTTTGAACGAAATGCAAGCGACCTTTATATGAAAAACACTAGCAGTGAGATAAGCAAAAAGTGTATAATGCCTATTTGATGTGTGACTAAATTTTAATACGCTTACGGGTTCAACAACTTAAGCCTAGTACTAAGGTCCGCGCTAAGCTAAATTTTGTATGAAAATTTAGCAAGCTAAAAGATATTGGCGAAAATTTATCCTGAATTTTAGCTTGAGCGGTACTAAGGTCAACGCGCTAAATATGGTTTTGGGTTTTGATTAGAGATGGCACCACCAGTAAGTCTCCGAAAAATTTAGCTTGAATTTATCCGCCCGGGCCGTTCTTTAGCGCGCTAAAAATATTTTTTGTCAGAGTTCTGAGATTTGATAAATTTATTAACCGGATTTTTGTAGTTAACGTAGTTTTGTACGTCTTTGCTGTAAGTACGGATGAATTAGATTTCTTTTCGTGGCCGTATTTTCAATATCATTGTATTTTTTTTATTGTATACATTATGCATATTATTTTTATATTTTTAATATTTCCAAATAATTTTAACTACCCATTTTTTAAAATATTATGTTCGCGGGTTTAAGGTATTTCCGTAAAAAAATTGCAAAATTCTTCTTGTTGTTTTTAATATATCTTTTATCTGAGTCTCCGCTGTCATATTTTAGCTGCTAAAGAACGGCCCGATATTGGAGACCCGCTAAAATTTAGTTTAGCGCGGACCTTAGTACTAGGCTTTATATTATATAAATAAAAGAACTTTGGCAATATCTGAATGCTAATGAAATTTTCATGCTGAAACGAAAAGAGAAAGCTATACAGAGCGGTTCACAACTGATGGCAAGTGCAGTAGGTGATGCTCCAAAATGTCGTTTAAAAATAAAAAAAAAATAACTATGAAATGTCCCTAACTTACTGCCCATTTATGAACATTCCTACCTTTTAGTGAGAATTTAATAAAATGCTTCTTAGCCTACAGAAATTTCTGAGTGCACTTTGCTCACTTAAATCAATTAAGCACACTAACTTCAGTACTATCGTGAAATTCTTTAGAAGTACTTGCATAATCTTTAATTCGAGTTAAAATCTGACGTACATTTTTGTCGTAGATTAGGACTTTTGTTGGTCGGGTAATTTCTTAAGGACACACTATATTCTATAGATGTTTTCTAAATCTTACTCCTGATCACGGGTGCTTGTGTTAATCTTCAAGAATGTAAATGTCAGAGCTCTTTAAAAATAGGCTAAATGAAAATGAGCTTGCAGCATGCAATCAGTGGAATACTTCGGGCTCCCTTATTCCATGAAAATCTTATTAGTATTATTTGTCCATGGTATGGTTGTATAATAAAACGTTAGCAACTTTACATGACAAAGTGTGATTTAAACGCCACGGGCACATCTAATCAAAAAAGAAAAACAAGGGGGACTGGGCTTAGCTTTTTGTTATTGTTTTTTTGTATTAGGCTAAAAGTCCACCACGTCAGACTTGTTTAAACGTAACAGTTTCATATGGCAGACTGGAAGAATGGAGAGGACATTTGAGGTGTCATAATTCTTTTCCCAATCCTCAAAGGCACATAGGTAGGGTAGGTATAAGACCTTGCGGGGTACTATGTTTTCTGATGGTGACATGAAATACAAAGTTCAGGTCGAGTGGCGTGTGTCGAAATGTTGAAATTTTGGACGCTATAAAAACATTTGCAAGTACATGAAAGCATTTAATGCCTTGATAAACCCTTGCTGGGGTTAAGCTCCAAACATGTGATCATTTATCTCTCCACAGTTAGGTAGTTATCGCGTGTACATGCAAATGGTGTTCATTATGGACACGCTATCGAGAATTTTACTACATTACAGAGCTGGTATATGTGCTTGACTGCGTTAGATTTATGATTTCGTTAAAGAAAGGTAAAAGGTGAAGATTGTAATTTTTAGTTACTTATTGTTTCTGTTACTGCGTAAGAGCGATTTAAGATGGTGAACATTATGTTTTGTTCATATTTTTACAAAATGACGGGGGTTTTTCTATTAATTTACCTCCACCGTATTAGTTTGGAGTTGTACACGTTCAACTGAAACTGAAACTCCATGGTTAGCCAAATTCAAAGTAGTCGGTCTTGACTATATCTTCTATTTGAAAGTTGGTCCGAAGCGTGCTATTCATGTAGACGACATACGTATGTAGTTAAAATTCTCTCTTGAAAAAAGAGCTTTTGAATTGCATCGATAAGAAACATGCAACAGGACACTGTTATGCAAAGGAGGTATAACGTATAGTGGATTTTTAGGGCAATAAAAAATAAATTCGTATTTATAGAAAAGATCCGCAACAACATTATTTAGTTAACTGTACCAGAATAGCCAAATATTAATGAAGATTGGAACATATGTATTAAATCCTCCTCAGTACAGAGAGGTGTAGCAAAGAGGCCGACAAGATTGAATAGCATGGGATACCCGACAATTGATCGAATATCAGAAGGTTGTTAAGAACAATATCAGTTTCATTTGCAATTCTTAGAAGAGTAGAGTGATGCCACAAGAATATACTAGGAGGGTCCCAAAGGGACATGTTGGCATCCCTTGCAGAGAGAGTTTTGTGGACGCAATAGTGCCGACGCAATGCTAATGAGCAAGATTTTTAATGATTTATCCAATAATAATCGCGAGGAAGCTAAGCGAAAGAGATAGATAAATTTGCAGCTCCGAATTGATTAGATATTTTTTTTTCAAAAAAAAAAAATTGCTAAATTCTCTATGATTCAACCAAGATATAATAAAAAGTAATGGGTCGACCTGCATGCCGTTCATTTTAAAATTGGACATCCAGTATACCTTTCATGCTTACAAAAGAGAAAAGCTCTTCAAAAACCATTATGTGTTGGCTCCGGATTCAGCCACATCGTCAAATTTTTCATTACAGTCCACCCCTTCATGTCCAGGATTCCAAGGCATGGCTAATTTGTTGTCCCTAGACAGCAACTGGAGTTTCGTGTGGCAGCTCCAGACTAGTTTCGAGTCAAAGTCTTACGGGGACCCGTCCAGGAGCCCAGCTTGGCTGTTTGATCATATGAAGAAATTATGGGCGTTTTTGCACCCTCTGTTTATGATTTCATGAGCTCCAACCACTAACAACTAACGCCTAAAAAATGAAGGTGACATAGCAAGCGGATTGAAGAATGAAGAGTTTCATTTCTGAACCGACTACCCCTGTGGCTGTTTTTTCATTCTTCGTATTCAGTATATCATGGGGCCATCCCAGCAATCGAGCCCTCTGTTTAATATCTAGCTTAATTCTTTAATGGTTACCTGGTAACATTTTTCGAAAGAAAATCGTTTGCCCATAACATTCATAGGAGATTCTGGCTTTTGATGTTTACCTTCTCGAGGATGTTAAGATGCTCCACATCGGAAGTATAATCACCTGACCTTCTCCTTTGAAGTACATCAACCACTGCTCCCCTCTGGATAAAGAAGGAGGACATGATGTGAAGGCACTAGTATAGCTTAGACATACCATCCTTAGAACCTTATAAATATTTCTCCTGGTGGCTGCCTGCATCGTTTTAGGCCACCAGATTTTTGCACTGTAAGATCCATAAGATTATTTTGGGATTCTGTAATCCAATTTGCCCGAAAAACTTTGGCATGATACGAATGCATTGTTTTGTTTGTAATAGAAAAACTTTCAAAATCGAAAAGGAATTCGAAATGAAAGAAATTGATGAACGAAAACGAGGACTGAAACCGTCCACTATCCAACGATTTATTGAATCGGTTAACTAATTTCATCTTCAATAAGTTTCAAGCATCGCAATATGAGCTAACCATCATCAGTGTAAAAATGTACTTTACTATATGCAAGAGAGTAGAGTAAATCAGTATAAAGCAATCAAAAAAGCAGTGGTTTAAGAACAGAGCCTTGCTGTATACCAAAATTAATTCTAAGGATTAAGGTAGATTAATTATCGTTAAGAAGGAGATTATTTGTAAGAACATTTTTATTTCAAAAACTTTAAATGGAAAACAGTAAAATACTGATGGGATGGAAATCGTAACAATCATGACCATTGTTTTTTTAGGTACAGGTATTTTTTTCGTATGTTTCCGACTTTTCAGGAATGTTGACCTATAGGAATTGAAGATTCGAGCACGAGGCAAAACCAAATAAATTGTAAAAATTTTGGAAATCATTGAAGAGAGCTCGTCCATACCTAAAGAATTAGGCTTAATACTATGTACGCAAAGTTGCGTAAACCTCATCCGTAGAAACTCTGTCGAAATGGTATAAGGAGATAAGATATACATATAGATTGTACTGAATTAAGGAAATCATCGAACCGCATCGATGTGTTCGTTTTAGTCATGGAAACTACGATATTTTTAGAGCGGGCATATAATTTAGTGGTTGAAACTTTATTAAGCATTGAATAAATTTAATAGAAGAGGTCTCATTATATCGCAACATTTTTTAATTAATTTTTAAATTTATAATTTTATAATTTTTAAAATTTTTAAAAAATTACCTAATATCCGATTTATTTGCTGATCATATTTCTTGTCGTTGCCTTTGTATGACTGACATCATATAAATAACCCTAAGCCTTCCGTCAACTAACAATGACAATTCAATTGAAAACAAACAAACCGGCATTGGAAAATATTCAATTTTATTGCAACGGCTGTTTATTTTTAAAATTATTTCATTTCTAATTTATTTCAAACACTATAATTTGTTATTGAAACAATTAAACTTGCTTGAAAAATTATTTCCTATGGCAATAACTCCAGTTCTTTCTGCAACACAGCACAGCGCACTTTTTCACCATAATTCGAGACTCCGGAGTCTCGATTATATAGAATCTCTTACACAGGCACTTCACTACTGTTTTTGACTGTTATTGAGTATATAGAAATGAGCTTTTATTGCTTCTTTAAGAAAAATCACTAAAAAACCACCGCAATATTTTTCGTAAATTCAAATAAATTTAGAAATGTCAGAAATTTCGAACTGACAACAAATTAAAAACCCAGCCCTCTTGTCATTTCCCACCGTGTCAACAAAAAATAAAATGCTTATCTTACGTACACGAATTTTATATAGTATAGCCTATCCTTTTTATTTATTTATTTATTTATTTATATATTCCGTCTACCGATATACAATCTTACAGACTATTTATATTACGTGCAAAAAAAAAATATATACAAAAGTGAATTTATGAGAATGAAGTCATAGAGCTACTTAAAGATTTTTGAGTAAAGCACCTATTGTCAACAAAGTCAATTATGCCACTACAAAGATTAAATTGTCAAATACAGCGACTAATTGGACCATTAAGGCAGTAATTAGTTCTGTGAAGGGATTCGTACAGAATGGAGAAGAATCTCAAATTCCTAGATGGAATGTAAAAATGAATGTGCTCGAACAGGGAAGGAGAAACAATTTTATAAGCCAAAAGATCTCTTATGAACATAACATTTCAGGTCTTCCGTCTGGTAGACAATTTTTGTAAGTCAATTAATTGGCATCTTGCATGATACGGAGGTAGATAAGCACTCCAGTTAAGCTTCCTCAGGGTGAACTTGGTGAATCTCCGCTGAACGCCCTCGACTCTATTGCTATGAACAGCATAGTAAGGATCCCACAAGACAGAACAATACTCAAGGATTGGTCTCACTAAAGAAATGTATAGACTTTTGAGTGTATAAGGGTCCAAAAACTCTGCAGCACGACGCCTGACGAAGCCAAGGCGAGAGTTAGCCTTGCTCACGATGAAATCTATATGCTGGGAGAATGACAACTGAGAATCAAGCAAGACCCCAAGATAAGATGATATAAAACTAAAAATTGTAAAAAGAATAGGACCCAAATGACTGCCCTGAGGTACACCAGAGAGTACACGAACAGAACGAGATGTTATGTCATTAATAACAACCATTTGCCTCCGGTCCGATAGATAGGAAGAAATCCATTTTAACAAAGAAGAATGAAAACCAAAGACTCTCAGCTTCGCAAGAAGCAGGCGAATGTTTACCTTATCAAAAGCTTTACTGAAATCATTGTAAACAGTGTCAACTTGACCTGAGTCCTCCATAGCCTTCAGTGAGAAATTAGCAAAGGATACAAGATTAGTCTCACAAGATCTACCCTTAATGAATCCATGTTGATGGGGTGAAATGTGCTCCTTAACAAGGAACGAAATTTTATTAGTTACAATACTTTCGAACAGCTTGGGAATAACAGAGAGCTTACAGATTGGACGATAGTTAGAAACATCGTTTTTAGCGCCAGATTTATGTATAGGACGCAGTAGAGAAAGCTTCCACTCGTCGAGAAAAACACCTGAAGATAAAGAAATATTGAAGATATGGTATAATGGTTGAGATAAAGCCTCACGACAGCCAAAGACAAAGGCAGCCGGAATCCCACCAGGACCTGAAGTGGAGGATGTGTTAAGCTTGTTTAGGGCATCAATAATATTATCAACCGATTTATACAATGATCCTAACCGATATATACAATGATCCCAAATCAACGGAGGAAGGTATGTTCGTCATGAGGTCACTATCTATTGGTTGACCCGTATCCATAGCATAAACAGATTCAAAGTAGTCCGCAAAGATATTACAAGTATCAGTGATATTATCTGCTATCCTGTCATTATAATGGACGCATGAGGGCATTCCATAAGAGTTCCTTTTTCCATTAAGATAGGACCAGAACCTTTTAGCATTATGCTTAATATCAGATTCTATGGAATTCAGATATTGATTATATAGGAATTTGTTTAAGAATTCATACTCCTTACGAAGTCTTTTGAATAGAATACCATCATTAGTATTACCAGTAGCCTTATATTTCTTATGGGCTACATTGCGAGCATTCTTTAAGTTAGCCAATCTACGATTTCTCCATGGATGGCCAGAACTACCCCTCTTCGATGCTACGGGCACATGAGCAACAATAATCTTATCAAGAGCTGCAACAAATTTAGAGTAAGCATATAATCTAAGATTCTCGCTTTTAGCTGCTTTATATCCTGTTAAAAAGTACATACAAATATAATAATAATAATAATAAAAAAAGTGAAATATAAATAAAAAAAGCAGAACATGAATGCAAAAAGGGATTATTATATGTATAAGACAAAAAAGGGAAGAAAAGTAACAAGTGCAATTAATTTTTAAAACGTAATGAAATAAGTAAAATATCTTTTCAAATTCACCAAGAAAGTTAATTAAGTGGTAGAAAGGAAAAAGGAAGTGAACTGATATTATGTATATGAGTCTATAATAAAACTAGCACAACCAAACAAAACAATAACAAGTGAAAAAGCTAGAATTGGTCTAAGACCAATTCTTATGATACCCTAGATGAATGCCCGTATGAAATTTCGTATGGGTACCCATTTGAGCAATTTTGATTTTTGCAGTGGTTTTTCGCATATATTTCTACAACGGTTCGTTGGGCAGAAAAAATGATTATAACCAATTTTATAGGATTTCATATTCTGAAGAAGTTTTTAGTACAATATAAATGTCTGGGACTTATCGTTTTCACAGTATACATAAAAAACCTAATTTTTTATATGGCAACACCAAGAATGGGTTGCCCGATTTAGTCCATTTTTGAAATTTTATTTGCTAGTACAATGAAAACACCATGTACCAAATTTCAGCTCTCTACGGCGACGCGTTCTCAGGCAGTGTTCAAATATATAACGGAAAACGAAATTTTTGTATGGCAACCGCACGAAGGAGTTGCCCGATTTGTCTCATTTTCGAACTTAATTTTACTTTTTTTTTTAAAGTCCGTGAACAAAATTTCAGCTCTCTAAGTGTACGCGTTCTCGAGTTATCGTGCGCACGGACGGACGGACATGCAAAAATCAAAATAACTTTTAATATTATGCGTGGGTGTCCAATCCATTTTGCTCTACCATCATTATTTCGAGGTGTTACAAACGGAATGACAAACTTAGTATACACCTTTAGATTTCATCTAGGGTATAAAAATATAAATAAATAAATACATATCTAAAAAATAAATAGTATAAAAAAAAAAACAAGAAAATCTAGAGTGCATTCCAGTACGATTGCGAACGTAGACAATAAAATGAAAAGGAATATTGCAACAGGGCCGTTCATTGGAACTAACTTCCACTATTTCCGGTACATAGTATAGTTCCAAGTCCGTTCTGCCATTTTGATTTTACCAGCTTTAAGGTCTTTAATGAGGGCTCGGTTTGCAAATGGTTCTTATGGTAAGTGTATGGGGGCTTCGTTTTATTTCCAATATTTAATTGGCACTTTAGATTTCAATTCCCTATCTATTTTGGCTGTGTATGTTCAATACCATGATATATTTTTTTTTAATAACTAGATGTACATTTGCAGTGGGTTTATCTTGAGAAAATTCTTTTCAATTTTAAGTACCTACCTATTTGAGGATTAATCATATTATAAAGCTGAAACTTGAACGTTTGAAAGGTTCAACAAAGCATACGTCTTCATGCTTTTGTTTGTTTGAAATCTGCCATTGTTTAAATTTAGCGTCTTAATCGTGTTATGTGGATTTGCTAGTGCAAGCTTGCGGTAGGAAATTTATTTATGTTCTGCTGATTTTGCAAAAAGTAAAAATAATTTTTGATTTTTTTTCGATATTTATCCGCTTTGTGACAACTTTTTTTCGACCAACTTAAAAATATATTGTCCCACATCTCTTCTATCAGTTAATCCGATTACGATTTAACTACAATGAAGAAGTTTTTATTTATTTTTATTTTTAAACGAAGTCTTTTGACTGTGGCTAATCTTGACCTTATCGTACCAAGCGTGTTGTATGTAGAAGTTTTGTTGAGCCACGAACTGGTATGTTGTAACTATCAAAACAGAATTGGTTGAGGGGGAGCTAACTTTTTCAAGTCAAGTTAAATTCAGATAAATAAGGAATAAAATTGATTGATTTTTAGATAGCCATAATCGACGCTTTTTCCATTCGAATTTTTATTGCCTTTCGCTTTAATATCTTAGTCAAAATGGAGGGAGGCAAGTATAGATAATACTCAAATCCCAAGTTAAGAAAGGTTAGAGTAGTCTAATGACTTATCAGCTATGCTCTCAGATATACCTTACGTATGTATATTTGCCGTCATCTTTATCTGATGATGGATCTTGCTTTGAATACTCTAAGTATGGGGTGTTTCAGATCAATATGCTTTTAATACCATGCGATTCCATGAGGTGAGCTGTTAAAAAAATCGTTCCACATACTCTCCTCCCATCTGGGAGTCCCACACAGGAGTTATATCTACTTAAAGATTTCACCAAAATTATTGAATCCTGATGAGCATATATGAGAAAAACTTTTGAGGCAGCCTATGAGTTTTGGAAGATCTTGAGTTTTTTAATAGCTTAAAAAATTACCTTCAAATGAGGTGTTATTTATTATATTTTCTAGCGGCATCTTTTAGTTACGAACAAATATTTTAAAAATTTAGTTTTCTTTTTTACATAAATATTTCATGAATACTGTTATGTACTTAACTGAATAAATTGCGTATATCTGACCTAATGTTATTGCCCATGATTAAAGTCATATTTGTCCTCTTTCATCAGAAAAATATCACATTCCAATAAATGCAATGAGTTCAATATAAAGAGTAAATTGGCTAACCCAAGGTAAATCATAAAATTGCATACTACCTATCATAGGCAAGTAGGTATGTTGGGTTCTTTAGTAGCTCGAGCTGCAATTGTTTCAAAAATAAGTAAGGTAAGTAGTGATGCACTAATTTAGTATTAAGCAACATTTTTTGTTCAGTTTAGGGGTGCTATGAAGTAATAGAATTGTTTGTAAAGATTTTTTCATTATCAAATAATTAGTTGAATCAATTAGTTAGAAAATTATTTTCTTCCAACATTGCAATTGATAAATTAATTATGAATTTTATGAACAAAATGTGATATTGATAAATTTGAAACTCGTTATTACAAAACGCATAGTGCATACTTAGTGCATATCTAATGATATACGGATTGTTATTTGATAGGAATGAGATCTACATGTTAATGTTTTTCGCATTTGATTCGGTGATTCATAGGAAGCTATGCAACTGAAATAAACATTAATTTTTCTTCCCAGGTTGAAAACCTTATCGACAGTTACTGATGGACCAATTTCAATCAGTGTATTCTCAAAATTATATTCAACTTTTTAGCTGGTATTTTCAACCGTGACTATCGCAAGGATCTTTCTTGGGCCCTCTTTTGCTTTCTGTTTTTATTAGTGACTTATTTGATTGTTTTAAGTTCAGTAAATTTCACATTTATTCTGATAATGCTCAATTTTATATCTCAAGCCCAATTGGATTAGCTAAAGATGGTTTTTTTTTGGATAAATGATGATCTTCATTCTATATATATGTACTCGTGGCTCATTGACAACTTGCATACTTGAACTCGACCAAAGCTGAGTGAATCTATAATTATATAAAATTTCAGATACCACTTGTTTCTCACATGCCGTTATCAATGGAAAACAAATTTCAATTGCCGATTCTGTTTTCAACATGGGTACTACTATTTTCAATAAGACTCTTTTCTCGGGCCGTTCTGGATTTCGTTCATTCTGAACAAAGTAATTATACTCCAGGAAAATACTTTTAAATTTAGTTAGGACGCTCGTATCTCCTTTTTTTTCCATGGGTGCGAAATATTTTTTGATCTTGATGATTGTACAATACTGCTTTCAACATTACCATAAGGAATGGTTTTGGTCTCCGTCTGTTTAAAATTTTGCATTATTATTTTCTTGGCTAGGACTCTTAAGTCTCGAAACCACTACTACTTATATGATACACTTCAGATTAAAGAGATCATGCTGGACTAAATTCTCTGACATATATGCGCCAGCTCTGAATCCAATCCATTATGATTTGAAATTCGCTGCCAATTAAATTTGATATTGTTCTTTGAGTTAGGAATATTTGGTAATATTAAATGCAAAGTTCTTGATCACTTGTAGTCAGTTTAGTATTTTATTTTTAATGGGAAATAAGCGTATAACTTTTATGCTTTTCTTTCCTATCTAAGCTTTGATTTTATAATTTATAATTAGTTTAGTAATTAGTTGTTTGATTCCAAATATTAAGGATTGAGTAATGTACGACCATCAATTTTGTACTAAAATAAGATTTTTTATATTTTTTTTCCAATGTCATATAGTATAAATAAATAAAATGAAATGAAAAAATTGTGTCAGCGACTATCACGATGACATTATACGTGTTAGGATTATTGACAATTTTTTCAGGTTACCTTAACCAGAACAGCATTGTTTGGGCGAATGGAGATCTCCTTACAAGTTTCTTTAGAATAATTTTAGAACATACATCAGCGCCTAATAAGGAATCTATTCTTTAAGATTCGTAATACAATGGATCCGCTAAATCCAAATTGAACAAATGATTCCAGTCTTCATTTAAGTTTCTTCGAGTATCGAAAATATTAATGAGATTTTTCAATACTAGACCACCCGCTAATTTTGCTCGATTATGATTGTAATGAGTTTTGATAAGAAGGGGTATCTAAACTAATTTTGAACTGAAGCTAACAGGATTTTTCGAGTGAAATATTTGATGCAATGCACACATACAATATTACAATAATAAGTCCAATTGCTAAGTTGGTTTTTCTCTGTATATCTCTAAACTTTTATTGACAATATAAACTTAAATTATTGGAAAACAATACAAATCAAGTGTAAGGAATCCATGTCATCCGACTTTTATTAAACTTTTAAGCCTTTGTTTCTAATGACTTCTACATATCTAATATTAATGCTACTGCTTGTATAGGTTGTATATAAAAAATAAATGAAAACTCTTGGTGCAATTAAAAATCAACCTGCATTTAACGCATTTACTGAATTTTCTTATACCTATAACAATATGTTCGTAAATTCACTTAAATTTGGTCAATAATGATAATAATAAAAAAACAAAAAAAAACTGAAAAAGATATTTCACAAAAAAATAATGAATTCAAAGAAATAAATTAACAGAAAAACACTAAATTATACCTGAAATTCTGAATTCTACTTATCACTATTTATCTGCAATGAAAGAGAAAAAAGGGTATAATTGGTGAGAAACCTATTATTAAATAGCAGTTCATTTTTTTTGATATTATTATAACATCAATATATTTTCAAAATTGTTAGTAAATAGTAAATTCCTTATACTCGTCTAAACCTTCCCTGTTGTAATATTCCGCCATTAGCGGCTGATGAAGCTGATCCCTGTGCTCGTATCTGTTCTAGTCTGGAGTCCAATTTAAACCAGCATTGCACCCTTGAAAATATCCCAAAAGGTTCAATGCTGATTCAGCTCAGACTTCAACTTGAAACTGTGTGGTATGGAAATTTTCCAATATCACTTTTGCTCTCACGAATCTAGTGTTTGAAAGGAGTTCACGACGATATTGCACTTGAAGATGTCACGAAATGAAATATCAAGTGAGACCCTAATCACCCAATGAAAAAAAAAAAACAAGATCAAAAAGATACTGAAATTGTAGGTATTTCACTCTTGGCTTGGTAATTTTCCAAAGCTGCGAATTCGTTCCAAATTTCAGGATGTAATTTCAATACGTAAACAAAAGGAACTTTTTTAGTTGTTATTTTCCAAAAAAATCATTTTTGGTTTTGCCTTCCTAAAAAAAGCAGAAAAAAAAACTTTATGGGAATAATCCTATACAGGCTTTATACATTAAGTTCATCCTTGTACAATTTGAATTCATCCGTTTGCAAATTAAATTCACTTTATTGCAAATGAAATTCACCCTTTTGCAATTTAAGTTCACCCTTTTGCAAATCAAGTACATGGTTAGAAATTTTGGTGTAAATATTATACATGAATAATATATGTATAAATCCTTACAAAAGTTAATATAAACTTTACACTTTAGCTTGTTATAGATTTCTATATCAATAGACTATACAATTAATTATATGCCGGAACTAGCCGGAACTAATCCATTTTATATATTACTTTTATATGTAATACCATATTATCTTCATTTATATTATGTTTCATATAAATTTTATAATAACTGGGATTGAAAAAATAATATATTTTGTATATAAAGTTTATACTATATATTGTATATAGTGAATTCATATTAATTTTACGTATAAATTAATAAAATATCATATTCTAGTGAACTTTTTTATATAAATTATTTTGAATATATATTTATTTCTGTATAAATGTACAAAAAGAGCTTAAATATTAATTAGTGATACTAAAAGTAAGGTGTTATTTAACAACGATATATGTTTTGTTTGTTTTCCTCGAAATCGGGGAAACGCTTCCAAAATAGTGCTTCCAGTCTTGAGAGGTATGATATGTCCATTCAGTATAATCATATATTGCGTTATATTCGATTTAGAAATCCCTTCAGCCGCTATATATGGTGCTATATGCAATTTGTGTACTCCGCAGGTGTAAGCCGAAGCTAATAAATAAACTAAGCTTGAATATGTTAAAATCAAAAAATAAAATAAATTAGAAACCTTTTTAAATATTACAATCCTTTCAACCGCCTGCTCATCTGTAAGTGTGCTTTCTTTCTCCTTCTTGCAATCTGTTAAATTAATAATAAAATAAAACTAT
Organism: Dioctria linearis; assembly: GCA_963930735.1. Classification (NCBI taxonomy): domain Eukaryota; kingdom Metazoa; phylum Arthropoda; class Insecta; order Diptera; family Asilidae; genus Dioctria; species Dioctria linearis. The sequence continues at coordinate 297,724,928 of OZ005741.1, forward strand.
ATCAGTGGCATTTTAAAATATTTACCATTTTCTCTTTCAGTTTCAGTATATAAAATTCGTATCCCGGAATTCTTCACTGCTGAGAAAATATGAGGCTGAAAGTTCTTCCATTTGTTTAGCAACAGATGAGCAGACTCCTTTTCAATCTGAACAATTTTTCTATTACTTGACGAGTATTCGCTAGTTATATATACCCCGGAGTATATTTTTAATTATCTTTTTACTCGGGTAAAGATCTTTTCGGAACACCGGTTAAAACTCTACTGACTGATAAGTTAACAACGAAATATCATAAAGAATATATTTTCAAAGAAAGAACCATTATTTCTTTGAAAGAAATGGTACGCACTTGTAAATTTTTGCCAAACATATACCCTAGGTAGTCTAGAATTTATTCCAAACACGTATAAAGAACACGTCGAAATCCTAACTGAATATGATATTTATAACAAAATCATATAAAATATATATACACAATATAAAAAAAAGTAAGTAATATGCGTATTTGATAGAGTTTACAGTTTCGAATGTAAATTCTATAACATTTTCGGATACGTTTAATCTTATATGCGTATAGAAACGGTTTTTATAGTAAATTTTGTATTAACGTTAGACTGACATTGTACACAAATGATTTATATATTCGACTTTATCGTTTTCTATATGAAATTTGGAATAGAAAGATTTAATATTAAAAATAATGTATATTATTTTTATCTTTTACACCAAGATTTCTAACCGTGTACTTTTACATATATATAACATTTAAAAAACCAACAATATTAACTACATATTAAGAAATCAATTTTTTTAATTATAATTCATAATTACATATTTATGGAGATGATGGTATGTATGAAAACAAAATAACATGGTCTATAACGGCTCTCCCCCTGCACCAGCGGCTCGTAACTTAACATACATATTCATGTAATAATTATAAGAATTTGCTGACGTAATCGTTGCAACAGAGTAATTAATTACATCTATCAAATTTTCACGATTTAAAGGATCAGCTAACAAATTTCTTGCATTAAACTGGATTTTTGAAAATACATCAAGAAACAATTTTTTTTTATATAGTAGTAACCGCAAGGTTTCAATTACCCAATTATATAACTTGAGTTATATAGACTGGTGCTCGAAACGTCCTCGTAACCACTATAAACCCCTTATAGAGCTTAAATGGAGGATTATATAAAGGTTACCGTGACTTGATTTAGGTAACGTTATATAACTAAAAGTTTTATAAAATGAGTAACCAAAATATTGTGGTTACCTTAATATAACTTCTTATATAACTCTTATATAACCCAAGGTGCTCTCGATTAATTTATTTTGATCATAGCAGTGGTTGCGGTAATGTTTCGGTTACATTTATAAACTTTGTTTATAATGGTGATGGTAACGTTTCCACAACGCTTCAAATTCTCAGACTGATTACTTTCAGTGATTGAATTGTTAGGGAAATTATTTTTCGTTACCTTTATAAAACAATACTATGCAAATATTTACGAAACCTATCTTGACATAGACTTTCGATTTTTTTTTTGGTATTGTATTTTTATAATGTAATGGTTTAATATTTTTACATTTTAGAAGTACAATTTTCCGGCATATATGTGGTGAAATTCAGCTGCAATTGAAATTTTACTGTGAATATCATCATAGATACATCCAAAAAATACAGACCGCTCCAAAAATAAGCAATATTTAATAATTTTAATTAAATATGACAAAGTTTAAGATTTTCACTTATGTGACATTAATTCAGAAAAATTACATAATATACTTTAGAAATGTTATGTACCTAAAAAGATGTATTTTCTTCAGATAAAAATAAAACGGAAGCCATATATCTGCAATTTATAAAAATGGCTTAACCGACATTTTCTTTTTTATCTGCAATGGACAGATGAAAAAATGGCGGCTTGTACTTAAATGAATAAATTACCATTATAAAACTTCAAGTAAGTAGTTTTATATAAACTGAATGGCCCTTATAAAACTTCTAGAAATATTATATAAACTAAAGGAACTACCATGCTTCGAAAATGGTCCTTATATACCCTTAAGTCATAATATGTAACCTTTGGTAATGTTATATATCTTAATTATAGTCACAAAAAACAGTTCTTATATACCCTTTGGTTATATTATGTTATATAAATAAAAACAGTTTTATAATGGCTCCATTCGACACTAAAAGTAATTTGTTTTTATAACGATCACCGTAGTTACTAAAGGGCCACCAACAAATTTTACGATATTTTATAGTGGGTATATGTATTACCGAAAGCTCCCAATTTTTATTAAAGACACCTAAGTTACTAAGAGTTGTCGAGTTATATAAGGGTAACCACGGGTACCGCAATAAACACTTATTACCAATAAGTTTATAACGTGGTGATCAAAACAATTATAAAACTTTCTTATATACCTTCTAGTAATGGTTACTAAAAGTTATATAGACCGGTGATTGAAACATTTCCATCACCAACTTATAAAATCTTTAGTAACTTACTTCCACGATAACCATTAGTAACCTAAAAAACTCTAATATAACTACATCACCAATTGGTAATATTACAAAACTCTTATATAACCACTGAAATTCTTATATAACCGAGTAACCAATATATACCCCTAATAAAACTACCCATCACCTTCAGTCACCAAAGATTGGAAAAATTGTTACTTGCGTATGCCTTGTCAGACCAACAAGATCACGCACTTCCTGCGTCTTGTGGATACTTGCGTTGTCCAAAATCAGCCAAACTTCGTACAGATTATCAGCTTCCAGTTTCTGAAATAACTCCTTAAGAAAGTGCCAGAAAATAATTGAGTTGACTGTAGACTGCCGAATTAAATACTTCATGGCATACTATTGCCCGTATATTAATTGCTGCAACCGCAATTAAAGAAACATTTTGTCCTCTAATCGTTGACACGGTCACGCGAGCCGGTGTGTTAACTATCGTACGCCGAAGATGACAACTGAACACCGGTTCATCAATAAATATAATTTTTTTCGCTCTTCAGGAGCATAGCGAGAAAATTGTACTACATACACTTTGCGCTCCTCAACTATTCTTTGGGAATTACGACAATCAAATTCTATTCATTTATTTACTTATTTATTCGGTCAATTAAAAATGGTAGATTACAGAGCTTTTTACACTCCTATTATGATACTACCATTATAGCTGTACAAGCAAGTGGATGGTTTTACAAATCAAGAAGAAGAAAATAATACAAGTGATACAATAACTTAAGAGCTAGTGCTAGTAGAGTAGTTACAAAATCGATCGATCTAAGTACATTGGAGGGAAAAATTCAGAGCTATCCAATATGCGTCTAGGAAAATTTATCGCCCGCAATTTACCGCTAGCAATTTACCGCCAGCAATTTACCGCTAGCAATTAATCGCTAGCAGCTTACCCCCGCGTCAGTTTATCACGTAAACAATTTATAGCCTACAATTGATCGCGAGCATATTTTATCGCCTGGCCATACATATAATTTATATATAGTAAATAATTATATAATTTAATAAATAACTTGCAACTAAGGTTTGTCTGTACGTGTAATTTAAAAATGTGAATTATATCCTAGGTATAGGCATAGATAACCTAATAATAAGGTAGGAAAAAACTCTTTAAAACCTTTACGAATAAAGACCAAACATGAGAAATGTATTCAATTATTAATAAGATAGGTTATGCGCTATACCTCTCAGATAATTAACAATCTTATCGAGTTTTTCCAGAATATTGAGCGCTGTATTGCTCTCAAGAGAATAAATGGGCGATTCTCTGATATTTTGATATCTCCTTTCACTACCTTGGCCAAAGCGAAATATATCTTTTCCTTAAAAACTTGATGTAGTGTGACCCGATGAACGAAAAATTCATTATTATGAATAGTTTGAAAGGATTTTGAAGGTATTCAAGAACATTTTATCATACGCGTAATCCTACGTTCTCTCCATTTTTGTGTTTAACCATAGATGGCACACAACTAGATGTCGCATGCAGTATCAAAAAAGTATACAAAATTTATATGGCTGGGTGGTCTATTCCGAAATGGACCACAACATTTGAACTGATGTGTACGTCGAGTGATTCATATTTTTTCGTATCTAAAGTGTTGAGGAGGTCGATCAAACGAATACAAAACTGCTATTAAAAAAAACACTTGCTCTCGGCATACTATAAACCATGTTGTGGCCTATTCCAGAATGCACTAACCATTTCACAATTTGTATACTCTGCTCTAGTATGCCATGCGACATCTAGTTCTTGTGCTATCTATGGTTTAACTCATTTTGATACATGTAACTATTATTATACATAATCTACCTATTAAATTACATTTTTCCATACATGTATTTTATATTTCCGTTCTACACCCTTATAGTTTATATTCCCTCATAGTAAATTTTTAGCTGTACTTAATCCTTAAATAACACGTACAGATAAACCTTAGCTGCAAGTTATTTATTAAATTATATAATTATTTACTATATATAAATTATATGTATGGTCAGGCGATAAAATAAGCTCGCGATCAATTGTAGGCTATAAATTGTTTACGCGATAAACTGACGCGGCGGTAAACTGCTAGCGATTAATTGCTGGCGGTAAATTGCTGGCGATCAATTGCGGGCGATAAATTTTCCGGACCCCATCCAATATCAATCAGTTAAAATAAAACTAGTATTTACTGCTTAGAAATATAGAACTACAAACCAGAATTCAAATATGGTACTAACGAGACAAAAACCACTGCATCAACTGCAGAACTAAAATTCAATAAAATAATTACAGATATAAACAATCAGCAAACTCAAAGCTACAATGTTACAGCTAGTTAATTCAATAGGATATTCAGTACAATATTAGAAGCATACTTACAAAATCAATTCAAAATAAATTCAAAATACCACACTAAAGGGCTGAAATTCAGTAGGATACCAGCAAAACAGAACGATGCGTGCGCATTTAAAGGTGTATCTAAATGAGATAGTTAATTAGGAATGAGCAAGAAAAATACAGTTGTCGTTGGACTGCAGAGGCATCAAAAATGCGGAAACCTATAGAAGGATAAAAATGGTAATAATATAAAAATGGAATATTCATCAATATCATACTAAAACCTGGGTTAAATATAAATATAAACGGGAAGGGCAAAGCATTATGTGAAAAGGAATACGCCAATATTTATTGTCCGATCTCATATTCTAATCTAATCCGCAATTGTTTCAATCCATTCCTAATGGAACTAATGCTTAATTGTGTATGTTCACATTCTAAAAGTTTTTGACTAATCTTTTTTCAAGTTATGGAAGGGTTTTCTTCAATTAGTTGCTCAATTTTGTTTAATATTACTGCAGTGAATTTAAGAGACTGATTACCACCTCGCCTTTTTTCTAGCAGCCCACAATTTTTGTTGTATTGCTCGAGAATGGACTTCGCCGTATTTTTATTGATGCCAGCTATTTCAGTCGATTCATTGATGGTTTTATCATCATTGCAGCAGGTTATTATGATTTTTTTTTATCAGAACTTATACGGTTGTATGTATGCAGACGATTTCGTGGAACACGGCTCGAATTTGTGCTAAATGATTCTGGAGAGTTGATTTGCATTTGCCTGCATGAATGAGTTCTAGCGGGACTTTCAGAGCTTAGCTCAGGAGATGATGTATTCATTGTGGCCCTTTTCAAATTCAGAAGTTTTAAAAATGAAACCATTAAAACTATTGAGTCTTAAAAATCCATGTTTACCTTACACTAATAACACTATTTACATAAATGTAAATCAACTGAAATTATTGAAATTATCACAGGGCACAGCCAGAGCTGGGCAAGTACCAAAGAAAAAGTAGTTAAGTACAAGTACAAGTATCGAAGGCCAGAGTACTTCAGCGTAAGTACAAGTACCGTATGTAGGAAAAGTACTTGTAACTAAGTACTATGTCTACAAAAATTAAGGAAAATATTTCCAGTAAATCTCGAAGACGAAATTGAGGCCTTCCCTACCTCAGGTCGAGGCATCGTCAATTTTATATTCTAGCGAGACGTTACTGGTTTTTGTTCTACTTGCCCAGTCTTGTTTGTATGTTATTAGTTTACCTAAGGTTCTGCCAGGACGCGTGAGGGCGACATATGCTTTGATAGTTCTTTGCATACTTTAGAACTCAACAAAAAAGGAGTAGCGCTAGAGATTGTGTTTGCTTTTCTACGAAGAGTTAGATATTTGTAGGTACTTAATAGACTCAGAAATATTAAGTAAAAATATTGGTACTTAAGTACAAAACTAAGTCTTAAGTACAAGTAAATAGAAGCTAGTACTTATGTTCAAGTACTAAGTAGGGGCATTTGAAAAGTATTGAGTAATAAGTCTTAAGTAACGAAAATGTACTTTAAGTAGTACTTAAGTCTTTTTTTACTTAAGTATTGCCCAGCTCTGGGCACAGCAATTACTTTTGTTGGAATAATCTATGAAAGATTTATTTATACTAATTGAACAACGTTTCTATATCAACTCTACGTATTGACTGATGAAAACAAGCACCGGGGCTGGTCGCACAGCCTTAGCTTCATTGGATATTGTCCAAAAGAGAGCCTGCAAGCTCATTGGCGATGTGGCAATTACTCGTCATATCGACTCGCTCGAGCACCGTCGCAATGTTGAATGCCTTTCGCTCCTTTATCGCTATATGCATGGTCAATGTTCTGATGAAATATCTAGTCTGATCCCTTGTAGAATAGTTCCTGCACGCAATACTCGCGCTGCATCCCGCGCTCATCCTTTTACCCTTCAAATTACCTTCGGCCGTACACTAAAATTCCGTGATGCTTTCTTATCCCGAACTGTGCGAATGTGGAACAGTCTACCATCTTCTGTCTTTCCTCCGGCATACAACCTGCGAAAGTTTAAGGGCGACATACATCGGCACCTCCGCCGCTCTCCTCATATCCCTTAATCCTTTCCCTATCTCCTTCCTGCCACGCTGTGCTTTGCATCATAGGGTATCCCCTGAGCTTGGCTTAATAATAATAAAAAAAAAAAAAAAAAAAAAAAAAAAAAAAAAAAAAACAAGCTATGTACTACAAGAAGGTTTTATCATTACTGCAACCCTACGTTCTTTCAATTTTTGTTCTTTACTAGTTAGGTTAATTTTATTCATTTTATTTATGAATTCAAATTGCAAAAGGGTGAACTTAAAGTGAACAAGTAAAAAAGCTAATATTGGTGTAAGACCAATTCTTATCATACCCTAGATGAAATTTCGTATGGGCACCCATTTGAGAAATTTTGATTTTTGTAGTGGTTTTTCGCATTTATTTCTAGAACGGTTCGTCGGACAGAAAAAATGATTATAACCATTTTTATAGGATTTCATATTCTGAAGGTGTTTTTATTACAATAAAAATGTCTTGGACTGATCGTTTTCACAGTATACGTAAAAAACCTAAATTTTTATATGGCAACACCAAAAAGGAGTTGCCCGATTTAGTCCATTTTTAAAATGCTATTTGCTGGTATAATGAAAACACCATGTACTAAATTTTAGCTCTCTACGTCGACGCGTTCTCAGGCAGTTATCAAATATATAGCGGAAAACGAAATTTTTGTATGGCAACCCCACGAAGGAGTTGCCCGATTTGTCTCATTTTCGAACTTAATTTTACTTTTCTTTTTAAAGTCCGCGTACAAAATTTCAGCTCCCTAGGTGTACGCGTTCTCGAGTTATCGTGCGCACAGACAGACGGACGGACGGACGGACATGCAAAAATCAAAATAACTTTTAATATTATGCGTGGGTGTCCAATTCATTTTGCTCTAGCATCATTATTTCGAGGTGTGACAAACGGAATGACAATCTTAGTATACCCTTTAGATTTCATCTAGGGTATATAAAAAAATAATGTTCCCGCACATGAGATATTGCTTTCTGTATGCCCCGATCCGAACCAAAAATTCTAAGAAATTTCATCAAATGAGACAAATTGATTGGCGGAAAATATTTCAAACTATTCACGAAAAATCAATGTACCAGTCAACAACCAGATGTGAAAAGACAGATCGCAGAAATTCTATTGAAAATCCGACCGAAAAATGTCTTGGAAGCCCGCAGTGCCTAGATAAGAGTTTTGTCTGTTCTGCAACTTTCTGGTGCGATAACGAAGTATGAAATTCTTTTCACTTAAATCACGTATCATACACATTTGCCAAATCCTTCAAATCATCTCGATACTAATCAAGATATGCCTTTAAATTTTTTTATTACAGATTTTTTCCACATTTCTATACATCATTAGATAAAGAAAGACGGAAAAAACAAAATTATATTAGATTCCTTGCTGTGATATGGCGCTATTTATTATCGAAGACAACTTATTATCCTCATAATCTCCAAGTTTTGCTAGCAGATGGCGGACCGTTTTATGAGCAGATGATAGAGTGCTACAGTGGCGACTCAGTGAGAAGAGGTAACAACATATTGTGTTCAGCGGTGGTATATCTATATGTATAAAATCAATGCCTTTGGTTAAGTCTGCTTTGCATACTGCAATTTGCAGTACCGGCGCCTCTACAACACAACAAGATACTAAGTCAAATTGCGTTTCGCAATCACTATATAGTTCTATACGCAAAGGTGAAACGAACTCTTGAAGCGATAGTTCTTTTCGATAGGTGCGCTTAAATTATTTTCCTGCAGGCGTCGTCTAGCGGTCAGGGTGATATTTTAACGTCAGAGAAACAATGAAACAATGCAATTTGTAGGAAATATTGCCCGTGTTTTGCTTAGTCTGGATCCGGATAGTTCGAATCCAGATCCGGATAGTCGAGATTCAGACCATCTGGGTTCGGAACCGGGTACTACGATTCGAATTATCCGGATATCCGGATTTGAGAAATCGGATTATAATTATTTCGGATAATCTGGATAGCAAATTATCCGGATACTTTCAGCTCTAATCGAAAATGCTTACTGGGGTAGTTTTCCTATCCTCAACTGAAGTTACATTACTGCATTTGTGCTTCAAGGCTTGGGTAATGTTCGCAATGCCTTTACCCATTTGAAATGATTTCCATATAATTTTTCTTTTACTAGGAGTGACACACGCTTTTTGTTTGCCCATATTTATTTAAATTGTTAAATATTGCGCAATTGAAAGCAATCTTTGTATGGAATTAAATTAAAATAGAGTTTCACCTCGAAATTAGTGAATTTACCTTACCTCTATTAAACTCAATAATTTAATTAAATGTGAGCTCTTGTACTTTAACCTCACTGCAAACAATTGTAAGCTATTTGCAAGAAACTATTATTAAATGTAATACTTATGGGTTGTGGCATAATTAAGAGTTAAAGCCATCTCATTTTAGGAACGTAATAAAATTAAATCAAAAGTTCCAGATGCAAAATTTAATACTAACAAGTTCACATTATTCTCATCATCCAGTATTAACTATCAGTAATTGTTTTCTGAATGAATTTTGCAAAAGTTTGTAGGATCTGTAACTTCCCATGTATACAACCCAACCAACTAATAGCACATGATTGATCCTGATATTATATTTATGAGCAAAGGAAATCCTCCCATTGAATTATCTACATTGGCTTGAGCGTGACTGTATTGATTGCGTACTGTAATTTGTGGCAAGCAATTTCACTTTGGAATTATTTAACTGTAGAGCAATCGATAGATATCATTTAGCACAAGTTGTGCAACTAACACAGAAGGTATGGTAGAGAATATTTTCTGAAAGCATATCGACATCGGTAACAAGTGAAATTAAATGATATTTTCTATGTTATAGTTATGGAAAATGGGTAATGGTAATAATAATTAATTGCTTAAAAGAAAGACAAGAAATATCACCTAGAATAATAGAAGTGAAATCCGTATGTATTAAACTCAAATTGTGCGATGCTCCCCACATAAGCTTCTACATTTTATTTATAGTGCCCAGAATAATTGACGTGTTGGAAAGCAGATGTCGCTACTTGCAATAACTATAATGGAAATATAGGTACGAATAAAATATTTCTAGTATATAAGCAATTAAAAAAATTGATAATGAAATCAAAAGTAATATTCAGTAATTGAAAATTATTTTATTAGAGGCTTTATAGCTGGAAATAACAAGCGAAAGCCAAGTAGTGACATCTCTTATCTAATACGTCAATGATTTTGAACACATCTATGTATATACAAATAATTAATGGCCCCTAATTATATACTTGGGTAAAAAGTTATTTATTTTGCATACCTTGAGTCTTTTTTTTAAAAGTAAGGAGAGAGTTAGGAAATAGAGCCAAGACTCCTACATCGCAATTAGTGTGGTGGGGTGGGATGTAAAGTAAATTTGTATGAAAAACAAGAATTCAGAACTTTCTCCGATTAGTATTTCTTTTCTATTCTAGGTAATATACAGAACAGAGAAAATCAAAACAAAAGTAGCTCTAGATATACTATATGTTTCTTGACAATAGCTCACAATTATCATGCGATGGTAAGGGGAATTAAAATAACTTGTAGTGAAAATGTGCTAAAAAAAGTACTGGAATGTCATAAGCTACATATGTACGGGCGGTGCATATCCTTTGGAACAGAATGAACGTAGCTACCACGCAGGCAAACTTCACACAGGAGTAAGCTATAAGGCAATGACACTAATGGCCGGTTTCACAGTCAAGGCTTAAGTCACAGCGATGGCTTAAGCCACAGCGATGGCTTAAGCCAAGGCTTAATAAATATTTCCGTTTCACAGCCAAAGCTTAAATGAAATCACTGGCTTACGGCAAGCTTAATTTAAGCCCGTCATCTCGAAGGCTTAAGCCTCAGATCTTGCTGTGAAACAGATAAAAAATCATTGCTAAATATATATTTTGCTTAAATATTATAATTTTTGTTAATAAATGAACGTACATATTTCAAAAGTTATACTCTAAAACTCCAAGCGAAAAATAGTTATCTAATTAGCAGTTTTGAGTACTGTCTGGCAGCTAGTGTCAGCATTCCATTTGACGTTTTAAGAAGAACCAAACAGTTTAGGACAAAAATCAGTTATTTATCTGATGCAGAGGATATAACCGACCAAGAAATGTATAATATAATATCGCAAGGTGTGACCCGTCAAAAAATTATAAGAAGGCGCCCGCAATGAACGTAGGCATTTTAGCCATGACGCAGAAGTTGGTCGACTTTCAACTTTACCGCAATTACATTACGTTGACATTTGTCAGCTGATTACTATTTTGTTTGTTTTTAAATTTTGTATTCTGAACATAAAATAATGAAAATTTAATTATGGTGGTGAAAAAATTAAAAAATAATTATTTTGTGGTTTCAATTTATTATTAATACAGTTTACAAAACCAGTTGAACTTTCTTCTTGACGCAGTCACCAATTGACATTGTGTTCATAAGGTTTGTGGCTACGATTTTGACACTTCATCACCGCATTTGTGCGGGCTGGCTTCGATACATTCTGTTCCAAGGATATGAAACAGCAACTGAAGGAGCTGAAAAGGTAACGCGCAAATAAAACGAAACTCATGTACTTTTCACTAACTCGATTCTCAGGGAAAGGGGTTGATTAATTAACAACGATGCCGTGGTTGGTGACTCCCTGCATAAAGCTAATATTTTGCTGCTAGATTCGCATAAAATTCTCGCCTTTCACCCACTTCACAGAAACCAATTATACATCTCCCGTGTGAATATGTATATGAGCCAATACGTACGAGGGATTTGTTCAAGGTTCTTAAGGGGGGCTCAACATCTCCAAAGCCACAGGTCGTGGTGGTCTATCGCCTCTATTAATTAAAAGCTGAGCATTATCCTAGGACAATCATCTGTGTAAATTATTCTACCTGTCTTATTCGACTGGTAATTTTCCAAATGCTTGGAAAGTACCCCACTTAAAAAAAAAGAGAGGGTAGTGACCCCTTAAATTATCTACCACTTGCAAACACTTCGATAATTTTAAAGGTTTTTGAATATATTATTAACTGCAAATTAATGAAGTATCTACAAACCAATCAACTGATTAACTATCGCCAATTTGGCTACCGAACTGGACGCTCATTTGGAAATTTGCTGACTTTTCTTACGGAACGTTGGAGCCGTAGTGTTCGCAATTTTGGTGAGTCCAAAGTCGTTGCCCTAAAGGCAAAGGCCTTTAAAAGAATCTTATATCCTGCCCTTTTACCCAAACTTAAAACATTTGACCTATCCCGTCCTATTCTATTATAGACTGAAGTTTTTTATCTGGTCGTATAATACGGGTTGTATTAGATAGATAGCGTTACATCTGAACCTCTCCCTATATTATACCTGTGTGTCCCAGAGCTATGTTATATTTCCGTTTCTCTTCTTAAATTTCATTTATGATATCCTTTCCCTTACTTTCAATTCTAACCCGTAGTTTTGCCGGTGACTGTATCCTTGATTTTGTTTATTTCTTTGACACTATTGCGCAAGAGCCGGACTGGGTCTTCAAACCGGCCCGGGCAAATGGCGACAAAGTCCCTTTGCGCATTCAAAAATCACTTTTTTATAAGAGGCAAACAACCCAAATTATTAGTCTGATTTTTTACTGAACAGGGCACAAGCAGACCCAGACAGCGTTTTCTATTCGCATGTCATTTTTATACTCGGTATACGTGTGGCTCAAATGGAACCTTTCCCACTGAACAAAACAAAGTTAAAATGTTTGCAAATCGAAGAGAAGTCTTCTCAGAAACGAATAATGATATATTTCAAACAAGGAATATTAGATTCCATGCTAAATACTGAACCATTAATCTTAAATAATATAATAAAATTGGATATGTTTTTCTAGAATTTGCAAAATTTAATAAAGAAGAGAAAGCAAGAATTTTATATTAATACAGGAAACGTGTATGCACAGAATATGTATAAGAGCGAATGGCTATTTCACCCTTAAAATTAAAACAGCATTTTTTTGTGAAACGAGTATCTGAGAGATCAATAATTTTACTCGTGAAGCAGAACCGTAACAAGAGTGAGGCAAGTGAAGCACTTAATGCCTCAGAGGCGATGAAGCTTAAAATAAATATATGTAAATTATTTTTGAGTTAAGACTATTTATTCAAATAAATTTTTTGTTCTCCAATTGAATTTAACCGCTTGACAAGACTGTGATTGGTTCTTCATTCTGACATAGCAGACATTTTTGAAGGTCCTATAAAATTCGCTGAAGCCACACGAACTTTTTGAATCATAAGAATGAAGTCAACAAAACAAAAGCTTCGTACACCAATTTTTGAATCGATTGATTATCTTTTATTTTAGCTGACTTGGAGGTACGAAGCATTTGGAACAAGTTATGGATGACTCTGGATACCTTTCCGGAGATTTTGTGTGCAAAAAGAGTCTGAGAAAATCCGTTTTTGGATTTGCATCAATCAATTCATGACTATATCGTGCTCCAAGTTTCTCTGACATCGAAACTGACTGACTGACTGTAGTTTCATCTAAATGACGAAAATAATAAAAAAATTAACTCTGATCTACAATGGGTCAAGAAATATTGTCGAATTTGTCCATAAAAAGAGAAATGACAAGCATTTTGAATTTTTGTTGTTACTGTCATTGTTGCTTAACTGTGTTCAGTCAGCTGATAGACCACGTCAGGAAAGGTAAAGTCCAATTAGGTTATATTGATTATTTTATATATCAGGGGCGTAAATTAATACCCACGTTTGCCTCAGGCGCCAAAATGAGTTGTTGCAAATTTTGCAAATTTTTTGTAACCGCTTGGAAATTCAAAACGCTTTTTCGCTTACTTATATAGAACAATATATTAACAAAAACAATGGCACTGCTTCACCAAATGTGGAAAAATTCCGACTTTTTCTAATATTTGGATACTTTCTTTAGTTATGTTAAGCTTTCACCAGTGGCGGTTCGTGGGATTCAGAAGAAGGGAAGCAATACATTTTGTGTAAATTATAGCTCCGCTTATCAGACTATTTCATTGCTACTATAAGTAATTATACATGTATCAAAGTCAATGATGTCAATAATACACAATATAAATATTCATATTTATTCTTGCTCTTGAAAGAGAAGGAAGCCATTATCATCGTTAAATAAATCAGCCATGCAATCATATCTTTCTTTTAATCCATTCACAGCAAATACTGCCTGCCCCATAATTAAGCAAATACAAAAATTTCACTCAATATTCCCTTTCACAACGTAGGCAAAAAATCTAATCATCTAATTCATTCTTTTGAATTCAATTACCATTATTATTGTACTTAGGTAGGTATACTCGTTCGCCAGAATACTCAAATAAAAGCAAGAATTCTACATTGTCTAGCAATTAAACAGAAACGTACGTAATGTTATAGATAGTCAATATCTTATTTTTGCACAATATGAATAAAATATGTTTAAACAAATTTTATAATAAAAAACATTCAAACATTTAAAGTCAAACGAGATAATATAATTTTAAAATATTGTTATTGTGTAGATTCAGTTTTGCAATGAAACTTTTCTTGGGTGATAGAAAAAATAATATTTAACTTAGCCTATATTTTATTTATGAAAGTTATTTATTTAAAAAGTTTTTTTAATATATTTTATTTTCTAATCATTACATATTTTCTAAAAACTCATATAACAGGACATACAGTACGTTTTCATGAATACTTGAGTACTTGGCTTGAAATCCACTTGAAGTTCAGGTAGGGCGGTTGATTGAATTAATTCCAATTACTTGAGTTGAATTTTTCTTGAATTTAATATTCCAATTACTTAAGTTGAAATTTACGCATTGAATGAGCGTTTTCATGATATTTTGATTACTTCAAGCATACTTCACGTATAGGTACTTCAAGTATTCATGTAATGATAATCTATCTAATATATGCATATTAACTCGCATCTACGTTCTTTTGCGAATGTTGTGAAGTAATTTTTTAACTCTGCGGTAAGTATAGTTTAGAAGATTATCTCACTTTAATGTAAGTACTTCCATGTAAAAACGTTTTACACGAAAAAACTGGAAAATTTATTTCACATCAAAACCCTTCGGTTAAACATATAAATTTTAAATGTTCACATGAAATATGTAAAACATTATGCTGAAGCGTTTAAAAGAAAAATCAGCCCTCCGCAAGAACTTACACCCCCGTTTGAACACAATTTCGAAAATGACGCATTTTAAAGATATTCGGGTGAAAAAAGTCGGTTATAAAGTTTTTTACAGAACAAAAGAAAATAAGCCATTTAATAAATCTCAGCAAAAGCTTCAATTTGGTATTACACACGGCCAAAATTGGACAACGTCATGAGTGTAGTTACTACCCTCCCCCCAAAACCCCCAAAACGTACAAAATTAAACCCACTGCCTAATTCTAAAAAAAAATCCCATGTAAATCCATCCACGTTTACTATTCTAAAACAATTCCTAAAATTTCACAATATTCGTCACGAAGGTCGGATAAAAGTTATTTAAAAAAGCTACGAATTTGTTAACATATGGCAGCATTTAAATAAATCGTGAGCAAGAACGACACCCACCCGCACCAGCATATACTTCAGAATTTATCAATGAAAGTTACTATCAGGGGGTGTAAATCAATTGCCAAACGCTACGCTGCGGCCAGCGTACCATAGCAATGTACGCATGCAAACTCCTGAGTGAATATGAGTCTAAAAAGTTAAATGGATTTAACTTTTTACATTGGCTTTGTTGTTGCAAATACGCTGCACGGATTTCAGCGTCACTGCGATGCCAGTGGCAACGGTGTTTGATTCTAATGCCGTTCCATCCATACACGCGAATATTATGTAGCTTGCTTGACAAGACAAATCGGGGTGGATCTGGTGTTGGGTGGAATGATGGTGGGTGGGTCATACGCTACATTTTGGACAGCGTACCATACATAATGTTAGTAGCGATATAATGACATTGGCTTGGGTAATATGTTCTTAGTTTGTAGGAGAAAATTGGGCGTTACTTATAAAATATTTCAGGTTGTATCTAGTAATGCCAGAGGAGTAAACTGCTTTGAATTTTATAAATTTTTTTAAATATTCTAAGAATATTTTAAAGCACAATGTTATGTTTGGATTTTTTATTTTGTCAAGGGAAGCAGTGCTTCCTTTGCTTCCAATGAGGAACCGTCCCTGGCTTTCACCCTGGCAAGAACTTTCATCATGTGCTAACGGATGACGGTGCCAATTTTAATGAAGAAATCAGAAGTATTTTGATTTCTGTCAGTCAATAATTGATTTTTGTGGCCGGTACTGACAGTATTAGGTACCGTATTTAATTAGTAACACTGGAAATTTCTCATTAGTAAGGGCTGACTGCAATAATTTTGCTCATTTGGCAAATTTACATGAGATAAAATTACATGATTTTTTTTAATTGGAAAATAATGAAAATATTACATGAAATAAAATTACTTGATTTTTTTTTAAAGTAGAAAATAAAACCAACATTTAAAACAGTTATTTTATATTTGCTTTTTAATTTCAAATTTGTACACATGGGTGTAGCAAGACTTTGAAAGCCTCATTGAACCTTTTGAAAAAAAACCACATTTATCAATGCGTTTTTCGAAATAAAAATGACATGGTCCTAAAATTTGGAATTATTTTAATAAAAAAGTGAATGCTTTTAAAACCACAAGAATGTCAAATTAGTTATATGTATATAATGGCACCGACCCATCAGGCTAAATGCTCATAAGTTTTTTGAGCTCTTGAGCACGTGCTACTCTAATACATTTGTCGAATTCGTTAGTTTCTTTTGGAATGAAGTTTATAATACTTCAAATTAACATTATTGCGCTTTCTACTCCACATAGTTTCACATAAAAGCAATCATTTTGTTTAATCCTAAACATAAGAACTAAACGTTTTATAAATGCAGTAGAAACAAATAATAAGGAAATTAATTATTAAAAAATAAAGACACAATTTTAAAATTAATCATTAATTTTGAAAATTTTGCGTGAAATTACATAAAATTAGGCGCGATTTTTATCGCCAGTAACAAAATTAATGAAATTATGTTTCATAAAAACAGATTTATCTGAAAAACGGTTGCATGTATATGTGTAAGATCAAATACAAGGTTTAATGCCTTCACTAGTAAGTATGGTTGACATTTTCAGATAAAAAAAAACGTCATCTCGTTTGGTTGGACATCTGGCAATACCATAACCATGATTTCCAAATCGTACAAGAAAATATAACCGTTATGGGGATTTTGGCGGAAAAATAGTTAAATTAAAAAATAAAGCAAATTAGAAATTGTTTTTAAATTTTTGACTTTGATGTCCTATAACCAGCGACATGAGAGGGTGGAGTGACATTAGTTGAAAAGCTGAGAAGAAAATGATCTTCATAGATTGTATAACAAAGAAGCTCCGGGGTGTTGAGAGAGAAAAGAAAACAAATGCCACCGTATCTCCGAAAGGACACATTTTCGCATTGGACGAGGAACGCTAAAACGAATGTCTACCTACTTTGCAATTTTTGACAAAACACATATTTTTGAAGGCTTAAAATGGTTGGAAAATCAATATTGAGTTAGAAGGGGATTTTTCTGAAAAAGAAATCAAATACTGGTAGTGTTAAAGGAAACCCGTTTTGTTTTTTTGTGCTTTCGAGGAAAATGTTCTCAAAGCCAGATAGACCGCCAAATTCTCTACGATTCATTCTATAGAGAGGACTTGATATTTCCAATTCATATCAAAATTCAGAGAACGAAGATTTTTGGGTTTTTATAGAAAAACGGTCACAAATCCAGATAGACTGCGAATGACCCTAAAATTCCATATACATTCCATTAGAGAAAGGTCTTTGTGACCGTCAATCGTTGAAATCGAATTTATTACTCGCAACGAAGACTTTTTGTCATTTATTCTTTGAGATATTGTGGGGCTCTACCGTTTGCCTCCTTGCCAGGTTCATTCACTATCACACCTATGCCATGATCCTGACAAATCCCGGAGACCTGAATTGGAGCTTGCACACAAAATAGATCGGTATATGTAATCACTATAAGCTATAATTATGATGAAGTACGAACAAAAGCAAAACTTAAGTAATATGAAAAAGACGAGCAATTCTAATAAAATTTTTTTCAAGATATTCAGTTTACTCAGAAGTTTAAATCAGCACAAAATATGTGTACGTCCCTGTCTCTTGTTGCTATTTGAAATCTAAATTTAAGATTATATGGCCAAAGGGAAAGAAACAAAGAGGAGAATATCTGACTCAAGAAGACACAAACGATGCCACTTTTGGCGTAGATTATAAATAAACACTTGCAATTTACATCTCCACCGTATTTCTTAATAATTAAGTTGAAAATCTTAAGACAGTTTTGATTTTATTCGAGCTAATTCGCAGCATAATGTCTCAAGAATAATTCTGTCAGCTGAGGGGTATTACTGTTTTGCAGTAATAAATTGACGACTAGAATGGTCTCATCTAAAAAGCACTCGCCGCTCTGTGGACTCTTGTAATGCCGGAGACAATAATTTGTTTTGAGAAAATTCAGGAAACTTCTTTATTAGTTGCAGGAGAGTACCGGCCGGTCCGAGCAATCCGTATTACTAGATAAGCATTCTTTAAATCTCGCTAAAGAAGTTTTATGTTCTTTTCCAAGTTCACTTAATGAGTTTGCTTGCCATTTGGCACTCATGTCTAAAAATTCATCATCAAATCCAAATGGAAGGTGCTGGAATCTTGTCGTTGCCCCATATATTTTATCCAGTTTGAGTTAAATACAGAAAAAAGAAAGAGGGCCAAAGTTGTTGGAAGTTTCAATATAGCTTTCTTTATTGACTTGAGCAAAGACAAAGTTCTTCATCGGTTTATATTTTCTGTTAAAATAAAAGTGATTTACAAGGCAATATAGAAGACCATTCAACTTTGGTAACAATATTTTATCACTTTGACTGAATTTTACTGGTAGCACCCAGCAAGGTATGTTATAAAATTTATGTCAACGAATTGCCTTTTTGTTTTTTTGTAATTTAATGCTTATTAGTCTTATATATATATATATATATATATATATACGTCTTGTAAATGGAATTATGCCCGGGAAAAAGTAAGACAAATTTTGTATTATCACCAGACTCTTATGGGAGGATTATAAGAAATGTCTGGTGTAAAAAATCGATGAGCTGCTGATTTTATATAAACTTGAACTTACAGCGTTGTAGATATAAAATCTAATTTAGGAGTATTTAAGGACCACTTTTGTGGAAGAGTATTTCAGAACTATTATCGAACATTTGGATATCTTTATTGGCATTAGTTTTGTGAAAAGCATCGATTCCAGATTAGGGAAACATATTCCAGAATATTTTCCGACACGCGTTAAATAGTGCAATATGAGAGAAGTAGTCCAAAATAGAACTTGCAGATATACCTACATAAATGTACGAAAGATAAATTCAGTCAGTCGAAATACCTTTGAAGTTATATATTATGTAAATTGTAATGTGTGAATTACAAAGTAATTTTGATTTGAAAATTGCATCTTCATATAACATTTTCAGAAAGAATTAAACCTTTTCCAAAAGAATTAAACCTTTTCCACAAAATTTTGATTTGTTTTTTTTTTACATTTGTAAATAGTTTTGGATTGGTCAAGTGGTTCGCCACGCGTTGCAGGACTAGTTTTCATCATCATATTCATTATGAAATCTATAGGATCTGTAGCATTTATCTCCCTAACGCTACTTTCTATAACCGAAGAAAGGCTGTGCTCAACAGATGTATTTGTGAGAATTCTTCTCGCAGCTCTTCTAATCTTTGAAACTGTTTGCTCTATAGCAGTGGTCTTCAACCTTTCGCTGCCGTTGAACCCTTCTTCTGATAATATATCGAGCAAGTAAAAACACAAATTTATATAACAAACTTAATTTTTTTTAAACAAAAAGTTTAAATAATAAAAACTTGGCCACTCGCACTTGACTCGTACACGAAGGGTTCTGTACCATTGTATAAGATTCAACACTATGCCAAAAAATACGTTTCTTGCGGCAATAGAAATACATACTCTGTGAAAATTTCAACTATTTATTACAGTTCATGAGATACAACCCTCTGACAAACAGACGGATAGACAGCGGAGACTTAGTAATAGGTTCCCGTTGGGTTGGCACCCTTTGGGTATCGAACCCTAGAAAAGTACTCAATAACTAGTTGAGCCATTTTTATACCCTAGATGAAATCTATAGGGTATACTAAGTTTGCCATTCCGATTTGTAACGCACAGAAATAATGATGGTAGAGCAAAATGGATTGGACACCCCCGCATAAAATTAAAAGTTATTTTGATTTTTGCATGTCCGTCTGTCCGTCCGTCCGTGCGCACGATAACTCGAGAACGCGTTCACTTAGAAAGCTGAAATTTTGTACACGGACATTAAAAGAAAAAAGTAAAATCAAGTTCAAAAATGAGACAAATCGGGCAACTCCTTCGTGGGGTTGCCATACAAAAATTTCGTTTTCCACGATATATTTGGACATTACCTGAGAACACGTCGACATAGAAAGCTGAAATTTGGTACACTGTGTTTTCATACTAATAGCAAACAAAATTTCAAAAATGGGCTAAATCGGGCAACCCCTTCTTGGTGTTGCCATATAATAATTTTGGTTTTTTACATATACTTTGAAATCGATGAGTCCTAGACATTTTTATTGTACTAAAAACTTCTTCAGAATAAGAAGTCAAATAAAATTGGTTATAATCATTTTTTCTGTCCGACGAGCCGTTCTAGAAATATATGCGAGAAACCAATGCAAAAAATCAAAATTGCTCAAATGGGTCACCATACGAAATTTCATACGTGCATTCATCTAGGGTATCATAAGAATTGTTCTTAGACCAATTCTAGCTTTTACACTTGTTTATTATAAATTATATCAAAATCTGGTATAATTCTTGCAACCTCATGTCATCTTCTGCATTTAATATATTTCTACATTTGGTTTTAGCAATATATAGAGAGAACGATCTTTCACACATATATGTGGTAACTAATGGCATCAGATGTGCAATAGCTATTTCTGCAAGCTCAGGATATTGGGAAAAAACTTGATGTCAAAAATTCAATATCTCTCCTTCAAACAATTTTATTTTTAATGTGGGGTCAGTTGGAATATCTTTTATTGGTAATTGGTAGATATCACAATACTCAACAAATGAATTTTGAACTCAATCAAAATTTTCTGGCTAAGCCGGAAATATTCCACAAAAGTATTTTGTAAATCTGATAAATATTGGAATATATTTATTTTTTACATTTTCATTAAGTTTAGCACTATTGACGACTAAAAAATCATGTAAATTGAAAATGCATTCAGTATTTCTTCCCAAAATACAATTAATTTCATTATATTGTTGCAATCATAAAATTGCCTGCAGAAACCCCCTTTTTACGGAACTCTAGGGTTCCGCAGAACATAGGTTGAAGACCACAGCTTTATAGGATTGAGCATAGGTGAATATGGTGGAAGAAATTGAAGTCGTAGGCTATTAACGGTGGCAACAACCTCTCGAACAGCATTTGTCTTGTGTATCGCGGTATTATGCAAAACTAATCATTATACTAACTACAGAATAATTTCTATTAAAAAATTTAAAATTTAAATTTTATAAATCCAAAGATTTGTGATGCAGTAATTTGTGAAGCACGTAAATGTAGTGACGCACTGTCCTCTTTAATACGAATCCCAATCCTCTTTCTACGAATAAAGGCTTTAGAAGATATACTCAGAGTATTTTACGGTTAACGTTTTTTTTTCCTGGTCAGCATTAACATTAAATCAAGATAGACATTCAACAAAATCAATGATAAGTTAAGCCGGAAACACAATTCGATGCAGTGCAGCGCTGTAGCAGTGTACCTAGCCTGGATGCGATGCAGTGCAGTGTTTTGACAATCAACTTTTGAAGGTTCAATATTTAGATTTTTGTGTGGTGGTGGATTAATTAATTATTTGTCGAGAAATGATAAAATAAAAAGAAGACTGTTTGTATTAGCGGACAAGAAGCTAAAATACCGAAAAGCAGCGGGTGCTTCATAGTTTTATACAAAATCTTCAAAAGTTATTGAGGAGGAAAATAGCATCGAGTTAAGGAAATTTACTCGGATGGGCGTTGCGCAGTTTTATTTATTGCTTAAATTGTTGCAGAACAGGTTGAGGAGAAATTCTATACAAAAACCTATATCACCGGAATGTCGCCTGGTGATTACATTGATGTAGGTGCTTATGAAAGTGTATTTAAAAAGACAGCCTTCATTTTGGATCCTTAATTCTAAGGTTTTTCTCTCATGGTGCGAAGGTGGATGTTAGGATTGGAACATCGACAGCGCGTCAAGTCATCCTTGAAACAGGCGAGCCTATTTGGGAAAAATTGCATAGTATTTATCTTGCACCTCCTAACAAAGCTGAATGGAGAAGAATAGCAACAGATTTTTATACTATAAGGATACTTCCGAATTGTGTCAGTGCAATAGATGGAAAACACATGAGAATTAAGTGCCCTCCAACTATAAAAAATATCAGAGCATTATTTTGTTAGCTGCCTGCGACAGCAATTACTGCTTCACAGCTGAAGAGATTGGGGCCGATGCGGGACAAAGTGATGGTGGCGGTTTGAAAGCGTGCTCGTTTGGAAAAAGCCATATTGGACAGAAAAATTGACTTGCCTGAAGACGAAAACTTACCTAACTCAAATGTTAAGTTGCCTTTTTTGTTTGTGGGTGATGCTGCTTATCCCTTAAAAACAAATAGTATGAGACCTTATTCCGGAACATCTATATAAGAAAATGAGGATATTTTCAACAAAACGTTATCAAAAGCACGTGTAAAAATTGAAAATATATTTGGAATAATGACGATGCGATGGAGTGTGCTACTTAATACTATAAAATGCTTCTCACAGAACGCTGAAAAAATAGTGAAGGCTGTGGTAGTCCTAGACACTAGAGTTGAGTTTTTACAAGGTTCAATGCCCCAAAAGTGCATTTACTATTCGTGACACGTTAAAGGAATATATTGTTAATGTTAAAAGATAGGGCCGTCGCACACGCTGCATTTTTTGTTGATGAGAGACGCTGGGGGGAGAGGAAGGCGACAAGGTTCAAACCATAGCATAGAATACAAATCCTGAAAATATTGTAGAGAGCTCTCAATAAAATACGCGGCATTTTTTATGAAATATTAAGGTTAAAAGTACTTATTTCTACTGGCTACTTGTTGAAAGGGTGCCACGCCTTTCATTTTCTCTTTCTTCGTTCAGCAATTGTAGAAATTTTACCTGTATTGACAGAAATCGCTCTGCGGATAATTGCGCTTCTTCCAATTAAATGTACAAGCTGTCCTTTGTGGGTCTTTTTACATCTTTCAATGTCCTCATCAAATTAAACAACTCTTGATTTGTGTTTTTTATGAGGACCTCGTCAACCAATCCGCGCTGTCTACATCCTCGCCCAGTACTCGCTCTTGACGAAGACCTTTATTGGGAGTTGGTACTTAGAATCTCGTCATTTGATGCATCTACCTCAGCAGTACCACATAACAAGTCGCTATCATCAAATATTTGATCTTCGTACTCAATAATTTCATTAAATGTAAACTAAGAGGTAGCTGCTGTTCTAGGATATATAAAACTGTATTTCTGTATTTTAATATAAATATTGTCAACTTACTCTTTATTTACGCTGCTGCATGTGCTTATAAATGGCAGCATTTTGAAGAATTTATAATTTTTTAATTTACTGCTGTCAGTCACCTTTTTTTTGCTGCATCACCTAAATGGATACTTTAATTAAAATAAAATAAATATATTTTCATATTTAAGTTACCTGTAATTTCCAGTTCTTTCCCGATTTCTTCCCAAGCTTTATCTCTTTCTTAATTTTTTTTTATAAAACATTATTTTTGTCGTAGAGAAAAGCTCTCCTGCACATCAATTCCACCAATTTTTCTTCCATTTTTGACAACACACAAATATGTCAGCTGATGCAGTGTGCAGTGTTTTAAAAATTAGTATAAACGATGCAGTGCAGTGCATGTGAATTGCCATATGCTATTACATGGGTTCTAAATTTCAATGCAGTGCATTGCACTGCACTGCATCGTATTTTGTTAGTTCAATTTAATGTACTTTTTTTTACTAATACTAGCTGTGTTCTTTTGTATACCTTGTTCTAGAACTTCCATATACTGGAGAGAACAAATTGTTCTGACGATTGATGCGAACTATTTGTACTGTTCGCTTCATTTATAAATCCTCTATGGAAATATATGAGGCGTTCTTTTGTTCTGCCCTGCTCTGCGGACACTAAACACAGCTTCTATTTTAGTTTTTAAGTTTTAATATTAGAATTTTTCAAACTTTTTCTACTTTTATTATTTATGAATAACGTCAATTTAAAATTGGATTTGAATTTTGATTTAGTTGCTGTCCGTGGTTTCTATTTCGTATTTTTCCATTTAAAACCACCGACGCGACGTATGTAGTAACTTTTTTACATTTTTAAACTGACACTTGTAAAATTTCTTTGGTAGTATATCCTTGCACGTTAATTTTGTCATTTTAATCATTTGTATTTTGGGTGCTTATAATACTAATCAAAAGACAATTTCCTTTCAAGCAAATTAAATGTTGCGGTGCAAGACGTTCTCATCTCTTAAAGTTTTCATCTAGAATTTCTTCTTCTTTGTTTTCTAAATTGTACATTCTGCATAGCTCAGATTCTTCCTGCTTTCATAAAATAGGTAGAGAATCGAGTTATATTAACTGAAAGTTCATCAAATGAAACTTTCTTTGTTTCTGAAATTCCGAAAACATGCCGCAGGTTTTATTAACCGCGAGCTTGATGCAGTAGAAGTCTAGAAATTCCAGGAAAACTTAATTGTGAGAACGTTAAGGTTTGTTGCGTGGATCTGAAAAGTTGCTTTCTCCTTAAGTTGAATTGAGTTCTTCATTAATTTTAATGATTTAATATACTTATATATATGTATATATATTAGTATTTGTTTGTTTTCAATTATATAGACAGTTTAAAGAAACCTCTGTGGAAAAGTTGAACATAATTAATTTTTCATAGTAAAAGCTTATATTAACAGGAATGAGAAAAAAAACAATTTCCTTTTTATACCCCAGATGTAATTATAGGCAAAATACAAAGCCGGGTACTTATATTAGAAATATGTATTCTTTAATTAATAATAAGACCAAAACAAAAACAAGATAAGTTAATAATTTTTAAAAATTGATAATTTATTCCAATTTTCTATAAAATTCAAAGGCACAAGCAAATTATATTTTACTGGATTTGCTTGCGGTCTAAAATTTTTTCATTAAAGAACAGAGTCTTTCAGCTCGTGCTGTAGTATCGGGTAATCATAATAAATTCCAAATTGCTCAAAAAAACATTACTGAATTATTCAAATTTCTTAGATATGATAAAAATGGTATTCATAAAAATTCTCAGTTTAAATTTTAAATAAATCGAATTTAGAAAGATCTTCAATTTGGTTGACTTTAAATAGTAAAAATTCGTCTGTTAAATGATTTTGCAATATATTAATTAATTAAAAATATCTTGCTCATTGGAATTAGTGTAGTCAGCCTTACAGATACGGTTTTTTGAAAATATGCATTTTGAACCTAATTAATTACAAAATTCCCTGCCACTCCCAAAAAGGGGAAGAGTGCCGAGGTAAATAAAAAAGGATGGGTCGAATATTTTTACATGTAATATATTTTGCATGGATTTCCAAAGGCGAGATCACTGACAGGTATACCATACAAAAAGTTAAATACACTATTCAGCAATTCAATAAATGGCCGAAATATCAACCATAACTCACAAATACTGAGAATTCTACAAATACAACCAACAAAAATTACGACGTAAAAACAAAAGAGTCGAATATAACAACTACGTTTCATCCAAGGGTTATCAATTTAACAGATGTTTTGCTATCAACTGAAGAAGAGAAACTATTGGATAGTGGACTAAAGTTTTCGCCTCTACAATGTATAAACAAGAGTGATATGGTAGATTTAGCTTTGGATCTGGAAGTCGCTCCGGGAAATGCGCCGCTTGATGTGAATGCATTGTGTGCAAATATTATACAAAACGATAACTGTGAAGCAACTGAAGGAAGAAATCATAGGCGAACTCTGGGCAAATTGAAGAGCAAGCTAAAAAGTGAAGACCTGATTGTGACAAAAGCTGATAAAGGAAATTCCGTGGGGTTAATTAAAACTAATGATTATAATATTAAAATACAGTAATTTA
This sequence comes from Dioctria linearis, assembly GCA_963930735.1. NCBI lineage: Eukaryota > Metazoa > Arthropoda > Insecta > Diptera > Asilidae > Dioctria > Dioctria linearis. Next base: position 297,751,286 of record OZ005741.1, read on the forward strand.
TTCATGACAGTGGTGCACTTGAACTTAAAAATGATCCAACTCCGATTTTACAAAAAGAATATAAAACAATGTAAGAATATTTTGGGCGATAACTCTTTCCGTTACTCTAATATGAACGCCAGAGCCCCCACTCTGTATGGGTTAATAAAATTACACAAGGAAGGTACACCAATTAGACCTGTAGTTTCATATGTCAATGCACCTGCATATAAAGTGCGTAAGAAATTAAACGAGATAATATTAGGCGAAACTGGCTTTGTATCTAAATATGCAATAAAAAATAGTACTGAACTGATAAGAAAAATTAAGTGATTACAAGTGCCAGTAGGTTCAAGATTAGTTTGATTTGATGTGAAAAGTTTGTTTACGTGTATTCCCATTGATGAGCTGGAAGGAGTAATGTGTACCATGCTGAATAATCGAATAGTAGACATAAATCTAAGAGATGAAATTAAACAATTGTAAACTAAAACTAATTAGCGAACTCGTCGCCGCGCCCCATGCGAAATCCCATTTCGCATGTACTGTCACTACACTTCACTTATTACCTGGCTTCCTTCTCGAAGGAGTGATAATAACTGACTGATGATCTCTTCTTTAAAATATTAGGTGCAGGTAACAGGGATGCGAACTGTATTCCACCACATCGACGAGCTGCCAGGTGGCAGGAATATTATCTATGTATTAACGACTTTTCAAAGGGGGTTTTGTGCTACTTAAGCTTACAAAAGTATTTAACATATGCTTAAACTAAAATTACTTCAGATACAATAAAAAAATTTATAAGTTTCAAGATGGATTACCTCTTTTGTCAGAAGTGTTTATGGCGTATTTCGAAAGTACTATGTTTGAAAAGCGTTAGTTTGATAATAAAATAGGTTTTTGGTTTAGGTATGTAGACGACGTTCTTTGCCTATGGCAAGGAGCAGATGATGAATTAGATGAGTTTTTAAATTGGATTAACACCTTACATAGATCTATTCAGTTCACGATGGAAAAGATGTAAATTGCGCAATTAATTTTCTAGATCTTAAAATAGTTTATAGAGATCAATGTTTTATGTTTGATATTTATAGAAAGTCTACATATACTGACATAGTTATTCCAATTAATTCTATCCATTCATGAAATGTAAAATTATCAGCATTCCATGCTATGATAAATATACTGTTTACAATTTCACTCTCTGAACATGCCAGAAAAAAGTGATTGTGACACAATTAAACTAATAGCCAAAAATAATGGTTATAAAGTTAAGTTAATAGATAAATTGATAGGAAAAAATGTAAGCTACTAGCCCTAAATTCTATATACCCTAAGCAAAAAGAAGATAATTGTAAGAGATGGATAAAGTTAAAATATGTTGGAAAAATAAGTGAAAAAGTCAAAAGGTTGTTCAAAAACACTTAGATGTTAATATAGGATTTTATAATAATAATAAGGACACATGTACGTAAAAGTAATTATAAGCCAGATAAACTACTGAACTAAGGAGTATACAAAATAAGTTGTAATGACTGTGATAGCATTTACGTGGGACAAACTGGACGTAATTTTAAAATTAGATTTAAAGAACATCTAAACTGATTTAAATACAATACATTGGACTCAATGGTAGCAAAACATATGAGTGACACCGGACATAACTGCGATATCAATAGTTTAAAGATTTTATATGTACAAGAAAAGAGTAAAAGACTCAATATTCTGGAATCATGTTATATAAAAAGAGCCTCACAAGAGCACTAGAGTATCTTAAATGAACACATAGGCTTTTTACATTCACCATTGAATTATTTTATTGTTAAAAATCTCCGCATGTAAATGCTCTCACTGGTCTTTTACTAGTTTCATGGTATTGGACTGCGATACTTGATATTGTACTTTAGTTTTACTTCGGAACTCCTTGAAAATGGCCTCATAAGCCGAAATACGCGTATCGGAAAAGAAAAAGATAAATAAATAAAAAACTTGAAACAAGTATAAAAAAGATTTTTTAATTTTAATTTATAAAAAATACTTTTACTTTAACATATTCTATATTTTTAAAGAAAATATTTATGTTGTTTTTATGTAATTTTCCATATCATTTTAAACTTTTTTGAATTTTTTTGAGATTTCCATTAATATATTTAACAGAATGGAAAACTTATTTTCTTCCTATTTAATGTTACTAATGATTTTTTCCAACTAATTGTGCTCTATATAAGATTTGTAATCTTCACGTCAGTGTTCTGTATTGTATTGTATCAAATTAGTTTTCAATACAAATAACAATTTCAATATATTTGGACATTTTTGAACACGCAATGTGAATATTAAAAACAAACTTAAACTTTAAATTGGTTCCAATTGAAATCAAAGGTGTTCATGTCATAAATGTATCTCAGTAGGCGAGATACAAATTGTCAAAATCTGACGATAAATGCAAGTGTAGTCGCTACTGTACTATGTGGTCTTCAGGTAAATTATCAATCAGCTACCCTATTATGCCGGTGAGTGAGCAGTGAGTATAATACTATCTGATGTTTTGTTGCCGTTCTTCCTTGTTTTCTTACTCTCTATTCGGGCACGCTTGACCTGGCCTCTAAGCCAGGAAATCTGAAATACAAACATACCTACGCATATAGTTACAAAATTTCTATATGCATTAATAATCTCCACGAGTCCAGGGGCGCTTGAACACATTTACTTAAAGCTGGAAATTTTTCGTTTTTATTAGAGTGAAATTCAATGGAAAAAAATATTTTTTTCCCCAGTTAGTTTACAAAATGCATTGAGATGCAGATCAAATATAGAACTTTTCGACCCATCGTTCAGAGAGGTCTCATCAGTGTGGTTATCTCTGATCGCCTACCACAGAAGTTTTTTTTCTAATGAATTTCAGTCTAATAGAGACGAAAAATTTCCAGCTTCAAGCTATACTTCGGTTATCCGAGTGTCATAAGGCAATAAGGGGAATAATCACCTAATTTGAAAATTACCACATAATTCATACTTGCTTTTGTTAAAGAGTATTTATATGGGCAATTGGGTGACCTCTGTCATCAAACTTCTGTGATAGGGGGATCAGAGATACCCACACTGATGAGACCTCTCTGATCGGTGGGTCGAAAATTTCGATATTTTTTCTGCATTTATTTTAGACCTCGGTACAGGCATATGAAGAACTTTATTAGAGAAGCCATTGGCACGCCAACTCTCTCTGGCGCTTGCATGCTCGAAGAATTTGAATGATTTATTTTCACTTAGGGCTTCTCAAATTCTTATTATATTGAGGACCATTCACTACTTGCAATGATGTTATCGATGATATTACGGTTGTGAAACTGGTTTAATAAAACTGGGCACAGATATGTGCATATCACTAGATAAAGATGATATGAGTGTTCCTGTTATACTGGATTTCTTCAAAGCATTTGATAGTTTTAGTCATAAAAAAATTCAAGCTAGCTAATGAATTCGGCTTCTCATCCTCTGCTGTCAACATTATAAATAGTTTCCTAATTAGACTGTTCACAGCAGGTTAAATTTGGAAATTGAAATCACTGAGGCGGTACAGCTTAGTTTCGGTGTATCATTTTGAGTCTATTATTGCTTAGCCTGTACACATAAGTGGACTATATCTAATGGTGTACGTCATGTAAAAGTGCATTTTTATGCCGATGATGTGCAGGTTTTTCCAACTTGCCCCACTGGTACAATGTGTGTAGAAAGATGGCTTTGCCGCTTAAATGCTGACCTTGAACTTACCCGTGGTCTATCGCTAGCATTCTATTATTAAATACAATCTAATTACACAATCTCACATTATGTGTTAGAGCCTACCGATTTTCCTCGAGATATAAAACATTTTAAATGTCAGATATGACCTATTGCGATAATGTAAAGAAAGTGTTAAAGTAAAGTATTTCGAAAATACTGGCTTTCGGGATATCTCTTCTCCAGCTAAGCTTAGGATAGTAAATTATACTTAGACCATGATTGTTCTCGTTAATTGAATGTGGCATTTAACTGTTGTACTCGTTATGGTGCCGCGATGATTGAAGGAAGGAAATGCAAATAGTCCAGGACATCCATACTTATCCACACTTATTAGCATATAAAAATAGAAAAATGCCTTGCGCCTGAGATGTTCATCCAAGGAACAGTCGAGAAGATGTAATCAAACCTACGAAGACAGAAAACAAATCTATTACAATCATTAAAGGTGTAACATTAATCCTACGACGGGAATATGAATCAAGTATTGGATAAATCAAACTGCCATTTGCAAAAAAAAGTTATGATCAGGGTTTTGACGAGATTCAGTTTATGCTGGAGCTTAAAATCTGAGTAAAAAGCTAGAATGTCTCCAGTCCATTATAAATTTTACCAATCAGGAAAGATATATAACAGAAAGGTCAATATCGAGTTGATCTTTATTCCAAAATTTGTAGCCTGCTCAACGGAAGCAGCACATGGCTGTCGAGAAAGTCAGGGGAAAAAGGCTTCTAAGAAGTCGTGGCGTTCCATAAGGCATTGTAATTTTTCTAAATTAAGCACAATATCGTTATTTAGCTGTTAGTTTTACGTATGGCAACTGGCAGATCGTTAATAAATAAGGTAAATAATAGCGGACCAAGAACAGAACCTTGAAGTACACCGGATGACAAAGAAAGCATTTCGGAGAACATTTCATTAATACGAACCTCTTGAAATCATTCAGAAAAGAAGCTAGAGATTAAATTAATAGCAGAGGGGGAAAAACCAAAATTTTATGTTAATTTATTAATTAGTGTAACATAATTAACACTATCGAAAGCTTCGTTAAAATCTAGCATTACAAGAATACCCACTTCACCCCTGTCTGGCCAGTCGAATCATAGTTGTGGAACTGCTCTGCTAAAGGTCATCACGGACCTGCAGTGACATTTAGCAGAGTAGAGCGGAAACCAGACTGCCCACGAGAAAGCATATTATTATTTCCGATGTGTGCCAGTTTTAAATAAATTTGTCGAGGATTTTAGACAGAAAGGATAGAAAATTTATGTGTCTAACATCGGACAATTTCGTTCACATATTTAATATGGTAATAATTTAGGGCCAGTTCATAGTTGCACAAGCTCCAAACTTCACGACAATTTTTGCTTGGACTCTTTTAGAAGTCGTATTCCAAATTTCTGCAGTCATCAAGTGCTTGCTGAAGATACGCATACATTTCTGGTGATCGATCAATTATAGATTAATTTAAGTAAAAAAAAAGACAAAAAATTATACCTGATGAACTTATACACTCTTACCATAGCCGTCCGTTTGTAGTCCGTGAATGATATGCCTATTAATTCCATGATCAATATTAATAATATTAAGCGATAGTATAATAATTTCTTCAAAAATATGCAGAGCTGTAATTATCTATCCTTTAAAAATAAATTCTCCATCAATATTATGTTCACATCCTTCGAGAAGAGACATTAGGAAAAACGTGGTAGGAATGAATAAACACTTAAGTTACCTTGCCAAGAGTAATCCATGAAAGTCTGGAGAATTAAACTTTTTGGATACACGATTATCATAAGAAGTTAATTTCTATGAGAAAGGGTTATTTATTTGGGAAGGAATACAGCAATACAAGAATTAAAGAAAGAAGGTAAAACGAATTTAGAACTTTCTACGTGGAATGTTTAGGTGAAAGACACATTTATTTACATTTTTGTCTGTCAGAAGAAAAATAATTACCTAATCGTGTTGAAATTATTACTCAAATTAGAGATGTGCTTATTAAAATATCAAATTCAATTTCGTTAACATAACGAAGAAAGTTTTTCTTTATAACTTGGATCTTTGTATTTAGCTCTTGGCAATTAAAAAAATGTTTCAAGGATTTCAACACTAATTGGAAATTAAAAGTTGGTATGTTTTAGGAAAATTAAATGTTTTAGAGTCCGTTTTAGTATCTTTTAATTTTTAGGTAATGCAGTAAAAAAATTCGTTGAAATACAGCAAAGCTTATTGTGAAGTAAACACAGGAATGTGTTTCATATTTTAATATATAAAAATCCCGTGTCACTGTGTTTGTACACGCTAATCTCCGAAACCGCTTCACCGATATCAATGGAATTTTGAGAATGTGTTTGGTTGGTTCTAGCTTGAAAGATAGGACAGTTTTGGAGTCGATAGATGGCGGTGTTGTCCAGGCCTCGAAAACTACCTGGAAAGCTGAAATTTTGTACACGGTGTTTTCATAAAAATTGCAAATACAAGTTCAAAAATGGTTTAAATTGGGCAACTCCTTCGTAAGGTGTCCATACAAATAATTCGTTTTTTTAGTATATATTTGGACACTGCCTGACAACTAGTACATGTATAGAGCTGAAATTTGGTACATGGTGTTTTTATAGTAATTGTTCGAACCAAATCGGTTCGAATATATTTTGGTTTTACCGATTACTTTAAAAGAAAAACATCCTGGAAACAAAGCATCCAATTTTTAGGAGAATTAAATCTAATTTGATTACTCTTAATCAAAAAACAGGTACACAACCTAACAAAGCCATGTATTTGTCATCTACATAACACATTGCACAAATAGAAATACAACAATATAGCCTCATTGAGCAGATCAAATTAAAATTCTTATCATATGATTGAAGCAATTAGATTCGTGCTAAAAACAATTGCTGAAAAAGAACATATGCAAAAATACCATGCTAAAATTGAGTTCTAAAAGCAAAACAAACTCAATCTAATTACAAATTTTCGAAAAAATAGGTACAGCATCTAACCAAAGCATGTGTCGTCATTTACCATATAATGCATGGCATAAATACAATCAGATCAACCAGATCAATTTCCAACTCTATCATCATTATAAGTACTATCGAACGGGAATTTCTTCTCTACATGATAGAGATAACATTTTGCAAATAAAACAGAATTCAATTTAACACAGCAGCATGGGTTGCTTTGAATTTCTTGTTACTATGCATTTTTGTTCGTTGCTACGCATATTTTATCTCTAGTACCGTAAAATTACAGATTCACGGCCAATTTTTGTGATCATGCGCCTCTGTTACTCCATCATTGGTGTCGTGTGCAAGCAAGGACTATATAAACAGCAATTTGACTTGATTCGATCTCTTTTGTAATTTAGCAGTGCAGTTATTAACTTGGCGATTTTATTCCTTTGTGTTCTTTCCTAGTGATTTTTCCTAGTGTGTATTTTATTACTAAATTAAATACTTGGTTTAATTGACAGCTAAAATTAAATATTCTTATTCTGGGTACCGACTGGATTAAGGAGTTTGTTTTAGATAGCGATTAAATTAAAGTTTTTTTTTATTGTGGGTAGCGGCTGCAATAAAAAATATTACTAACAATACACTTTATTTCTGGTCTCGATGGAAATAAAGAATCTTTCTTCGGGTCTCGACTGAAGTTAAGATACATATATACTAACATTCACTTTAAGTCGGGTTTGGACTGACTTAAAGAATATTATCTCGGGTCTCGACTGAGATAATATATTACTAACAAATAACTTTATTGCGGGTCTCGACTGAAATAAAGTTTCTTATTGCAGGTCTCGACTGTAATAAGAAATCTACTAACTCACACCACTTTATTGCGGATCTCCACTGTAATAAAGAGTCTTATTGCGGGTCTCGACTGTAATAAGACAATTACTAACAAAACCACTTTATTGCGGGTATCGACTGTAATAAAGAATATCCTCATCCCACACCTCAGTCAAATAAAAGGTTAAGTAAATCAGCTGCTATATATTGATCGGGTGAGTACAAGTCAATTGCTACAGTTGTGTAAATCAAATTTATATATTAATCATTTAATAAACATTGCTTTCAGCTTTTTATATTATAACATATATATATATCTTATACAGTTCTCAAGTTTTAGTATTTATTGAACTTGAAACATTTAGTGCAGTGAATAAACAAATAAAAACCACTAGCTTTATACCAGTGGTATAAATTTCACTACACCTTTCATTTATTGCATGTACGCTCTGACTATGGGCAGTACAGTAATAGTAAATAAAATTTAAAATAATTGACTAATTCATTTAACCTCTTCTTGGTATTGCCATACAAAATTTTGGCTTTTCACTATAGGAGCTCAAATTTTGTACACGGCGTTTTTATTAAAATTGCAAATACAAAAGTGGACCAAATCGGGCGAACATTTTAGGTGTTGCCATATAAAACTTTAGGTTTTCACTATATATTTGGACACTGCCTCACGCGTAGACGTAGACAGCGGAAATTTTGTAAATGAGATTTTCTTAAAAAAAATTTAAATTAAGTTCAAAAATGGGACCAATCTGGCTACTCTTTCGTAGGATTGCCCTACAAAAGATTTCGTACTTGGTGTTTTCAAACCAATGGTAAATATAATTTCAAAAATGGACTAAATTGCGTTATCCCTTCTTAGTGATGCCATACAAAATATTTGTTTTTCACCATATGACTTTGATGTGGAGAGCTCATATTTTGCTCACGGCGTGTTCACAAGTTACAGTTCGAGAATGGGACCAATCAGGTAACCCCTTCGTATGGTTGCCATACCAAAATTTTGTGTTTTACTATATATTTGGGCACTGCATCGCGTCGATGTAGAGAGCTACACTCTCCCACACACATGAATTTAATGCTCATACACACACACACACACACACACACACACACACACACACACACACACACACACACACACACACACACACACACACACACACACACTTCGGTAGGTAGTCATTCGTCTGGTAAGTTCATTCTACTTCAAAATAAAATTCGTGCTACTGTGCCCACACTCCCTGTCCTTATTTTTGTTCCTGGAAAGAAGAAGAAGAAAGTTTTTACTTCTTCAGAATTAGATGGAGACAAATTTAAGTACAGAATAGGCATTTAATTTAAAGGATTTGTGTAATTTGATAAGTATGTATATTATGTTATTTTGATTGGGAACATGATGCTTTGTGTTTCCTTTTTATATATTTTTAGGAAAAGGTGGTTTCATCGAGGGATGTAATTTGATGGTGGGATTTCAACGAGGGATTTTATGTATGTGGGCTGAACAGTTAGTAAATAGGTAATTAACTCGGGTAGTCGGATACCCATCATCGGCGTACGTTTTGTAGAATAATTTTTTTTCCAATAAAGATTGGTCTAAACCTTCTCGAATCTCCATGATTTGACCGATTCTATATCGAAATCTGCATTCTACATATTTAAAAAAAAAATTGAACTTAAAAAATTTTGCATTTGAAAAAAAACACGTGTGAGCTACCCGGGTACCCCGATAGAAAAAGCAGTACAGTACGAGTATATAAAAAAAATAAGTTTGTTGTAAAAATTTAATAAGTAAATATGGATTAATATATAAATAATAACAATATATATTTATTTCAAATTGCTTATTTATGGAATGTGCTGTATATAATACTAAGATCTATCACATTTTTCAATGTGATTGTTGGACAAAAATCATTGAGTTTTCGGTTTTTTGCACAGTAATATACAAAATAAAAAAAAATAAAATTTCAATCTTTTACACAGATATATTAGAAATCAATGATTACAATTTAAAATTTTGTGATTTTTGCTGTGTGCTGATTACAAACGGGCTTATTACAGTCAACGCAAAACTTCATTGCCTGTAATCTCTTTCGAATAGGCTGCTCTTGAGTTTCACGCACTTGTAGTGTGGAGGTTGTCGTCACTTATCTTACGAGCTCTCATATTTTGAACGAATTTCCTAGGCAAGCTGAAAATATTGAAGCAGTTGTAAATCCATTCAATAGGTAAGGTTAGGTTAGGTTAGAGTGGTGATTATCGCACCTGCGATCAGCTTCATTTCGACCATTTGCGGTCCATTGTGATACCACCTTAATGGGACCCTACTTGGGAAAGAAATCTCAGATTAAGGGGAGCGCTAAAACCAGCCGCAAGATATAATGAACCAGCTGTGGCAGCTCCTTGTCTTCCAGCTCCCCAAATTCGTCGAAAATAGCTGCCGAGCGCATTCCTCCTGCGATTGGTAAGGTTATGGCATTCACACAGCAGGTGGTGAATGCTCTCAACCTCTTCCTCAACCACACAGCTTGCAGAAGTCATTGTATGGAACTTGCATGCGCTCTGTATGTTTACCGAAGAAACAGTGCCCCGTAATAACTGCGATAAGGTTACGTACACCATTACACCTTCTCCTCAGGAGAGACTCAGTCTTCCCAAAACAAACCTCGGGCCACAGCTGTCTTAAAATCGCGGATGTGGTCAACTGTCCCCATCTGTGATTTGCCAGCTTACAGACCTATACGTCTAGAGCCCTGGTCACTGATTCTACGGGCGGATCTATGGGCTCTTCCGCTGGACAATTAGTCATAGCGGAGCCCTTTCTAGCCAGAGCATCAGCTGCCTCATTTCCAGGGATGTCACTGTGAGACCAGGTACCCAGCAGAAAATAAACCTGTGGTTAGCACCCAGTATCTCAAGTTCACAGCGACACCGTTGCACACGGCGCGATCTAATGGTTCTCGATTTCAAGGCCTTGATGGCAGCTTGACTATCAATTTAAATCCTGATAATACGATCACTGGGTACATACCTAATATGTTGTTGCCAGCAGTCCTGTTGCTTTTCTGACGACAAGAACCTCTGCCTAGAATACACTTCCGGTAGGCGGTACGATTCCTGAATTTGAGGGAATACTGAGTACACCCCGGCTCCCACTCCCACATCCACTTTCGTGCCATCTGTGAAGATACATACATCGGAGTCTTTTACCACGAGATTATCATCCCATTCCTCTCTACTAGGAATGCTAATAAAAATCCATTCAATGCTTTAAAATGGCAAAAACATCTAATTGCAAAATATATCACCGCGTAAAACAATTTTTCATTGACACATGCATTGAACGAAGCAATTCAGTCTGCAATTTGTGATTACATCTAGTCATTCATTTCAACCGGCCGAATCTTGCTTTTAACAAATTCAACTGCGGTAACATCATGTGATTAGTGTACGAAGGACAATTCAATTTGCAGTGTAAATTCTAAATCCAGGAGACAATAAGCACCTAAACATGTGTCCAACATATATACCTAGTGCTGGACCTGATTAAATCTAATGAATGTGGTGATTTGCATTGTAATCGAACACTTGCTATCTGTCAACTGTATTGAATTCTCTTCTCATTGCAATCCAGAGAGACTACAGACGAGTTCATTTAATACAAAAAAAAAAAAGTACTACAGTTTCCATTGATAGTATGTTGGGCAAAGGATGAGCAGGTTGTACAGTTTAAAAGCTACAGATCATAAACAACGTGTATCCATCGCATTATAAAACTGTATACGCCCTCAAAAGAAACCTACAAACGCCAGAGGACTACAAGTACCCGGCTTTATCATTTGCCATGGAATTTCAACCACACCAGACACTTTATGAGGCTATTAAGAGGTTACTGTCTACAACACAGAATGGTTGTGCACACCTTTTGCAAGGATTTTCTTCTCGTTGATGGTATCAATATCGCCATTTGCTCGCTGTTATATTTTTGAAATTTACTACTTTGTTTATACATGGAAACGGGCGGAAATAATGGAGAGGCAGTGAATGGGAGATATACGTTAATACAGAAGAAATCAAATTACTTTACTCTTATCTCATATCGTAAAATAAGTCCAAATATACATTAACTGCGGATGGTAACAGTCTGTTTAATTTAAAATTTGTTCGGGTACATTTAATAGCCAGCCCACAATGGCGGTAAGGAGTAGCTACTTTTTTTTTAAAGCTAAGTTTTTTTTTTTAATAATGTTGAAATACTTATAAAGAAAAATGCGGAATAGTTTCATTAAAAATTGGTCCATTCAATTCAATATATGCTTTCTGGCTAATGGGAGCCACCGGCAATCCAAATGTGATTTTCTTTACCATACCTACTACCTAACTACTACTTACTCTATAATCTGAATGGATTTTATCTTGTAATTCGAATTGATTGTCACAGATAGGTAGGTATATAGAACGTTAGAGCTTATGGAATTATACAATCAGGGGAAAATTAACGGCTTCATGCTTCGCATAATCGCGAATCGCTTATGTTTGATTAAATCCTATGAGATTGGAAAGATACTAGGCAGCTTGGGGTTTTATTTTTAGATTAGTATGTCGTGATATCTATCTGAAAATGTTCTTAGATGGTAAATATAGTTAGCAAAGAAGTTTAGAAAAATAATCTTTGGAAAGATCAGTAATCTTTGGGTCTTAATTGAAGAAAATACGACACGATTTTCTCTGCTTCATGCTGGCAACAACGTCGTTATTTAATGAATTGATTACGATCTATTAAGAATTACATCGCTCCCTCTTAAGTCTGCAAGTGTTTAAAGAAATAAACGATGTCTGGTAGAGGAATCAGTAAATCGGATAATTCAGAATTGATGTCCTAAATTTTGAACGTATTGTTCGTGGCAATGGACGAAGGGGACCCCCCCCCCCCCGCCCTACAGAGAGTATTTTCTTTGAACTCGCGCCACTAACTTTTATGAAATTTTCAAGAAAGTGTCAGGACGTAAATAAAAAAAATATGGACTAATAACTTTGGATATTATATTGTAACTCAATTTGACAAGGCTTTTTCTAAAAACAAAACTTCTTAATTTATTTTCGCACTCTACGTTTTTCTAAATATTTTCTTCCTTTTCTTATGGCCATCCACATTTGAATCCATCTCGGATTCTTCATCTGCATCCTCGATGTCGATATCTTCCAATTCTGGTGATGTAGCCGCCCATGGTTTCATTCATTCTGCAGTATACACTGATTTGAAAGGCTTCTGATTATGTATATGTTACGGTCCAGGATGTCAGCTACATAAAACGGTCCTCGATACTTAGGCTCAAGTTTCCTGCTTTCTCCTGTTGCTGGGGAAATATGTTCAATTACGCCCAGATCTCCTTTTTTATATCGTTTTGGAGTACGATGTCGTTCATCAAATCTGGCTTTCCAGCGTATTTGCTCCTCGGCTTCAATTCTTGATGCTATCTCTCGTCTCTTTTCTGAAGAATCTGTGTATTGTTTAGACGTCGCCTCTATTGGAATTTCATGATATCCTGACAGCAAATCATGTGACGTAAAGAACTCATTTCCTGATAACAAAGCCAATTGCTCATCGATAACTGGCATTGGAAATGGCTGTTTCTTAGAGATTGCGTTTAATGCATGGTAATCAATGCAAAGTCGATCATCTTTACCTTCTCTGGTCACAAGCTCAATTGGTGACGCATACTGAGATGTACTTGGCCTGATTATGCTATGGTTAAGTAATTTTTGCGTAATCGCATTAACTTTCTCTCTTTTCGCAAAAGGAATGCAATATGGTCGAATGTTTACCGGCCCGTCCTTAATTAATTGAATTTTCAATTCGGCCACGGTACACTTTCCTAATTCCGACCAGTCTACGATCACAGTAAGCATTCAGCAAATCTCGCAACTGATCTAGCTCTTTTACATTAATAGGACCGGTATTGAGGTCAATGTCGTCTATTAACTCCATGCGACATTCTCGGAATTCAATGATTAATCGATTTCCTTTAGAACAAAGTACGTCAGCTTCCAATAGTACCTCTTGTGATAAAACCTTGTCGAACACAAGATACAATTGACAGTTCGTAGTACACTCGTCCATTGTCATAGGTACTTCAATATGCTGAGTCACCATAAATGTACCTCCAGCATATCCCTTTAACATCACAGGTTTATCTGTAGAGATTATTTCCAATTTATTTCCCAACGTTTGCTAAATTAGTGACTTCTTCCTCCAATATCAATGCGAGCTTGAACAACTTGTCCTTTCAATAATATGTCTTTAGTAACCACCGCTGGAATATTCTCACCATCTGCAGCTACGGCCAGCACAGTTAAATTTTGGTCTTTGGTCCTCCCTGGACATTAATCAGTTCTGTGCGAAGTTCGGTTGCATTTCAAGCATCTCCCTTTCTAGACTCCTTTGGACAATTTATCGATATGTGACCCCTTTCTTGGCAATTGAAACACATCGGCCCTTTTTCGTCATCGTCATTATTCGCCCGAAAGTCGTTATTTGTAATAATATTCGGAATGTGGAGCAGTTTTCCTCTCATTTCGGATTTTCCATTTCTTGTTTCAATGAGTTGCGTCTTATTTGAACCAGCTGTAAACCTTCGGACAGCAACCAGTAAATCATTTGTTGTTGGAAACGGCATTCCTAGTAAAGCATTTACCATTATCGGCTCACGAATTCCTCTTAGACAATATTTTATTACGCCTTCTTCAGCTAACCCACCTTTCCGATCTTTACTGCATATTATATGAAAAAACTCTTCTGGGCTCTCATTACTTCGTCGTTCCATTTTCATAAGAATCATATGAACGTCGGCAGCAGTTTCTGTTGTCGGAAAATCACTCAGTAACCTGGAAACAAAATCAGATCAGCTCAGGTAAATCGGCAAGGTGTCTTTCCAACATTTATTAACAAGCGATCATCCCAACGATATGCAGATCGCAACAACGTTACACGGTCGGTGAATTGTTTAGCTGTCAATGATTCCTCTTCATATGGGTCAAACTCTGGAACTATTTCCATAATATGTCGCACACTATGCATCTGATAGTCGGTTGGGTACATCGGCAATAACGTCGGATTCACACATGAAGCGACATTCGATTGTCGATTGTGGTGGTATAAGATTAAGATTCGTCGCAGTTACGCAGGATGTATTTTCATATCCTATCGGCGCATCGGTCTGCGGAAGATCTAAACTAGGCTCTGCTTCAATGCACTTATTACCAACTACTAGCTCTAAAGATGAAGATGAAGCAGCCACAGATTTTCGTCGCTCGATATCATGCGAATCCGTGGTTATGTCCATCTGAATCGTTGGTGGTTCATTCGTGCGATCAACCCCGTTTCTCGTTCCCATAAACTCTTTTAATGCTTTTTCCAGCATTTCCTTGAGTACATTCAACTCTTGCGTCAGTTTTCCGATTCTATCGTCGACATCTCTATTCTTTTCGCTATCGTCCAGTTCAACTTCATCGCCGCCAATCGCAGAAGCCAAACGTAAAACCAGCTTGGCCTTATTTCCTCCTGTTTCTTGACCAAGCTCCGTCAATCGTCGCTTAATCTCCGTAACCGTTAGCGTCTTAATCTGTACCTTATCCATTTTATTTTATACAGTAGGTATATATGTATCTGGTATCCAGTTATATCCCACTTCTGATTTGTCATGACGTAAATAAAAAAAAATATGGACTAATAACTTTGGATATTATTTTGTAACTCAATTTGACAAGGCTTTTTCTAAAAACAAAACTTCTTAATTTATTTTCGCACTCTACGTTTTTCTAAATATTTTCTTCCTTTTCTTATGGGTTGACAAAAGTAAGAATTTATTATGAGGAAATGCATGATTGGTGAGGCTTTTATGATTTGCGACTCCCTGATCCCGTTAAGATCTCAAGTTAAAATTTTGACATATATTAGTGGATAATAAACGTAGGAAATAAAAAAATAGTAATAAAATTCTTAAATTAAAAGAACGTCTCTTCTATGATATTCAAGGATAACGGATGTAATCCTTATCTTTGAAATTCCCTTTCGCATACATTTCTGGGATGGCATTTTTCTTAGATAGCTCGAAATCCTAACTTTCAAATGAGTCATATTTCTTTATTGTTTCATGAAGAACAAAGTTTATATGAATTTTTAAAGAGGATCAGGACAGCATTTTTTCGAAATTTAAAAATGCTATAACTTGCGAAATATCAATGTATAGAGAAATTTTTTAATTTATATTTTCGTTTTCACAAACGCTCCAAGTATGTAAAATTTCAAAAAAATTATTGATGATCGTGTCCCACATGTCGCCTATTTCATACACCTCCGGCGACGTTGCAGCACAGCACGACCATATTGCGAACAATGAAGTCCATATTGCGTCCACTTTTTGCCACAGATTCCGACGGCAATGCATCGGTGCCGATATTCAAGTCCCTGAGTAGGCACCACTGACACAAGGAATATGTGTATATAGCATTGAAATAGAATAATTTCAAATGCATGTGTGTATGGATTTTTCGCATGCTGTTATGTAAACGCATCCCCACGATACGTCCAGTACACTGTGTTGTGTGCATCGAGCCTTAGATTTCTTTTGAAAAATGGGACAAATTGCGTGGACAGTAAGTAAATAAATAAAAGTGCTTCTTTGCATATTAAATTGCGATTATTCTATTGAATATAAGGAAAATCCATATTTTCCCGACCCCATTTGGACTCCCCCAAATCCAAATCGCTGGTGCGCTACTGTTTCACAGGGCTTCTTATTTTTTTGTCAGTTTGCTCATAAAATTGTCAACTTCCAAACTGTGAAGACGAGTTTTAAGTGCGTTAAAATAAAAACTGTAAATAATCGAATTTTTCCTGAGGCATAATCTGGATCGAGAAGCCACCAGAAATTCAATATCACATTCATGAACAGAGCACTAGAACACAGTACTCTCAGATTGGCAGTGGGGGTGATCAAGTACCAGTTATCTGCCCAAATAATAACTCTAAAAAACTAGTGCGAAAGATTATAAGCCGAGAAGCCGGTGTTCAAATGAAGATCAGTCAGTGTTGCATTGCCAGATTGAAACGAAAGGCTGTAATTGTGACAAATGCTAAAGTTAGTATGTCTATCTATAAAAATGGAAATATTTTGCTTCGGAAGCGAATTCTGTCTTAGCATCAGATAAGATATCATAGCCGCAAGCATTTTCACCTGGAATTCGCTAGAGTTATCTGGCAGTTGGTATGACTTTGATATTCCGAGTACTTCAGAGAAGATTCCAGCGTTTACACCGCATTCCATTTTGGAGCGATCAGCAAACAGTGCTATATCATAGTCTTTACTAGCTGACATTATGATAGTCTTCAGGCAAGCCTTTGAACGTTACCCACTCTAGACTGGTTATAGCCCATTTTAAGCGCAGTTTTCGCTTCAAGGAGACAGAATTGGTCGCAAAGAACCACTCTAGGCCGAAGGTCCCATTTCTAAGCATAGACTTAAACTAAATGGGTATTATTAAATTCAAATTATTGAAGACCCTACAGAAAAGGTTTCTTTTAATACTTTAGATGATCATTACGCATCCTGCGCATCCAACACATACCTTTCCAGAAGACAATAATTACTGCATTGGGTCCATTAGGTTTCACGGCAGCATGTACTTAAATAAACAGCAAAAACTTAAAATAGATTTAAATCATTCAAACAAATCTTCTGGTGTATAAGGGATGCTAATTTGATACTATGAAATCGGATAAATGTTTATTAATTTTTGCTTTAAAGAATATTAATCACGTTGGCTACGAATTTGTGTTTAGTAGGTATTTAGTCTGGCAACAGACTAAACCATACTACTACTAAATTCGCCTCATCTTACGATTAGCGATCTATTAAAACAATAACACTACCGAACCATCCCTTCTTTTCCTGTATGAAAATCCTGCTTGTACAGAATTGCACAAAGATGAGTCAAAATATGGTTTCAAAGGTACATTAATGCAAGAACAATCAAACGTTAAATGAAAACCCCTTGAATAGAACTACAAAGGACAACGGAATCGAATCTGAAATTGCCACAGATTACAGAGTTCAATAAGATTTGCTATGAGTAAACGTGACTTGATACTATGCAAGGGACGTTGGTGGCTATCAATACGGAAATATAATTTTACTCTTGAATATCGCAGAGAGATACGAACGGGCCATGTTTACGCTGTAAGCCGTATAATCCTCTTCTTACTTTACAAGAAGAGCAGACGTTAACAATCGTTATGGCTACTGATAATTGGGTTTTAGCAGTCCAGGTTAAAGGATAATAACTGCAAAAATCTGATAGATCCATTGTTGAAAAAACTAGGCATAAAGAAAGAAGAGAGAGTATAGTCTCAATAATGGTGGAAATGATTAAAAATAGATGATATTTAAGTGGACAAGAAAGCAAATATAGTTGTATGGCATCACGAAAATGTTGGAAATTTTTCGCTGAAAATTACTATCGCATACATTGCAAAGAAATACTGATTCATCTAAATGCCATAATATGTCAAAAGTTATATTGATTGTTACCGCAAAGTTCTTCATATAAAACACTTTGGTTTCTTAATATTATTGGTAAGATAAATCCTACGAGGACCATTTAACTCTTTGTGAAAAGTTCATGGCATAGTACTCACCTTTTATTAATAGAAGCTGCACCCAAAGAGGACGAGACTCAATGAGACAAAGCTGTAGACTCCATATGTTGTGGTTTGAATATCATGTTGAATAGGACAAAGGGAAAATCCCCTTATCAAATGCTGCTGGGTTACGTTTCACACAGTACTTATGAGTCTTTTTTTCAAATGATATCTTCGGTCTTTTTACTATGATATTATATCTCCCGTATTTCAAATCAAGAATCAACAAGCCTGATGTGTTTCTTAATTAATCTGAGAAACACATCAGGCTTGTTGATTCTTGATTTGAAATACGGGAGATATAATATCATAGTAAAAGACCGTAGATATCAAACATGGAGTTAATAGAAGTCTGGTGTCCAGATATACTATAGTGGCATAGGCATATATATAATGGCTATGCAGATATGTTATTGTTGAATATTTACCAGGCGCTGCCAAATTCCGAAGCAAGTAAAGTGGAATAAAACAAAAAATAAATATAATAGAAAAGGCAATAAACGGCAAGAAACCAAGTAGTCAGATAAAATCTCAAATGCAATTATATAAAAAAACTACCCCACATAGCATTGGACTTCCTATCAATGGTCTTCAATAGCTCGATAAACAACTGCTACTTCCCAGAGAAGTGAAAAATTTTGCGTGTTACTCCATTCCATAGAAAACTTCATCTAAAGACGTTAAAGAATTCAGACCCATCTTACAGGTCTCTAACATAGGTAAAATCTTTAAAACGTCATCAAGCAATAAGTTCTTAATACTTGTGAAGAGAAAATGATCGATCAGGACTCCCAACTTGACTTTAAGCCAAAGCACTCCATATTTTACCCGATACTCAGTATGAGTACCAGTCCACTCAGTATGGGTACCAAAGCTTATCTACCAATTAAACCAAATCCCCCCCCCCCATTCTAAACCGATTAATCAACAGTTTTCTTAATTGTAGAAAATTTTATGTGGAACCAGAAAATAACGAATCATTACTCAAGACAGCCGATACTGGTTTCCCAAAGGCTCTATCTTAGGCCCAATACCCTTCAATCTGCTGTACACCTCGGACCAACTCCAAAATGAAAATGGCACGACACTTCTATATGCAGATGACTCTCTCTGACAAAAAATGGGAGATAAAAATAAATCTTCAGAAATCCAAACTTATATGTAGTCAGAAACCTTTCACGGATCGAAACTTACAGCCAAAAGTGTTCAAGGCTATAGAGGCCATCTATAATGAGAGAATAATTAACCCACAGACAATTCCAATTATTTCGATGATAATTTCAGCACGCTGCTACATTTTAATCGCTATGAGTAAGAAGTCATTAGCAAAGCTAACAATGTCTACAGCCTAAATATAGTTCAGGGACGGACTTCCCACATAAATAAAATTGTTGCTCTATAATCAACAAATTAGGATAGTAATCACCTATTCTTTCCCCATATGGCACACCATATCCCTACTTACACTTCAGCATACTGGTAAAGAAAATCCCAAAAGATTGTCACGCCAGGACTTGTTCGAAGTTGGGTCCAAACAAGTCGATAAAATTCATCCCTAATCATCCCAACTAACTTATAAACAACCTGCCGGACCTTCTAATACCGGCAAGCTTCAAATTGCTCTCTCCCCTGCTCTTAACAAAGCCCGAAGCTACCCTGAAAATATTGCGGTTCAGAACCGAATCGAATTCGAAGTAAATCAATTCGACTAGGTGAAGTTAAGATTCGAAATCGAATTCGCTAGCGACGCGCTTGCGAATTGCAGGAGAAAAAAAATGGAACACGATATCGAATCGTATTGACGACCCGACAGTCGGTAGCTAGCTCGAGTTTTTTTTCGAAGTTCTTGTATGTGGTGGTAGTTCGTTTTGCATTCGATGTTTTTTAACAGTATGATCTGGTGTCCACCTCTCTTGCGAGGTGTTTTGCAAATACCAAGCAAATACGATATCTAATAAATAAATAATAAATACTCACTGTAATAAAACTTCACCTGCGAAGAACAATTTCATGAATAGAAAATATTTGCTTTAACGACTTCCTCAGAAATTGATATGAGCCGTATCGTACCTTCTATATATAGCAAACAAATCGAAGAAATTTCGAGCTATAAGTGATGCATCTATTTCGAATTCTCGGAAATTTCGGCATGCTTACAAACGTCGTTTATAGTAAAAAAATCGAAGAGATTTCGAGCTACAAGCGGTTCAACTATTTCGAATTATCGGAAATAAGGGCATGATGCTAAAACTTCGTTTAAGTTAAAAAAAAAAAATCGAAGAGATTTTTAGTTACCAGCGTTTCCTCTATTTCGAATTCATTTTGCTACGGCGGAATTTCGTGCAATTGTTTGCAGGGTAGAAACATATACTATCTACATGATGGAAGAATAAGTTTCTACGATCGCAAAGGTGATAACTGAACGAAACTAATTCTTTAGAAACCATCGATTCCTAACTGCTTCCAACAATCCACAACTTATACTCTCCTATCCCCCCCCCCTCCCCTTTAACAACGATCGCCAAAGAGACGCATCATACGTAAAGAAACCGGACGTCAGCGAAACGGAAAGTTTCAAAGAGGACCAAATGATAACTGTCAACAAAAAGGCAAGAGATGACATTAAACCGAACTGAGGGCTAAAGATGAACCCCATGGACCAAGGAGGAACATAAATGATAAAGAGAACTACGACTTTACTACAGTTGAATAGCTTTTGGACGATATCGAAAACTGCAACATAAATTAATCAGACGATGAGGCGATGTACAACGCTGCCGATTTGTAAGTACAGAAAACTCTCTGCGGGACTATTGTCATAATAAAATAATTTAAGGAAAACCTTTTAGACCCTTATATTGTACTCTTGTATTGCCCACATGATGAATTTTTAATATTTTATGATTCTTTTGACAATTAAAATCTTCAACGTGCTCCATTCCACTCTTCTTGGAACAAAGGACTTTTGTTTGCCTGAAGGATGATTTTCTAGTTCTGATGTGCTTTTCAAAGAATCCCGGTAAATTTTGTGTAATATTCTTTAACAAAGACAAGATAAATATACGAGTGATAAATATTTTTCAAACGAAATTTCATGAAGCACTGTAATTGCAACGTACGCTAATAATATGCTATTCTGGCCGATGGCAGTACCAAAATCGTTACTTAATGACCTTCGATAAGACCAGTAGCCAACTTTAGCATTAGAAGTATATACGTAAATTTTTTCCCTTCTTTTAATTTTATTTATTCAAGAAATAAATAAAACCTTCTTTATTTGACCTGCACATTTTCTGGATCCTAATAAAAGAAAATGTAAAATATTTTAAACATACTTAATTTGATGTAAATTTGAAGCAAAATTTAAATAATTAAAAACACTTGGCAATTTATGTTCCACTTAAAATATATTTGTCATTTTATTAAAAAAACAAAAAATTAAAGCCGACGCGTTTCGTTCGGTCAGAACATTATCAAGGCTAAACGACTACTAATTAACAATTGTGATTGAGCATGCTAGATTCTCTGAGAGCTAATTTTAACTATAATAGGGTCTAGCAGAGGACTTCTGTTACTGAAATGAATTTGGTCGTTAACTAGAAAAGTACCATTCTTCTGTTGCTTTCTGATTTCATAGATTTCGTACTTGTCTAATATTTTTCCAACTTTTAAGCAATGCACCAGCTCCATGTCGTTTAAATTAGCTGAATGTTTATTATCGCGTAGATGTTTTGCAAAGCCAGAGTTCGGGTTATTGGATTTACTAGACTTTGTGTGTTCAGAAAATCTTGTCTTAAGAGATCTTCTTGTTTTCCCTATATAAACAGCTTGGCAATCGTTGCAGTTAAGCTTATAGACTCCTTTTTTTTCCACTGTATCAATTTTAGGTGTTATCTTGTTATTGGATAGCAAATTTTTTAGAGTATATCTATTGGAAAAGTTTGGTCTTATATTAGTGTTTTTTAAAGTAGTTTTAAATTTATTAGATAAACCATCTATATGTGGAATTTTCTTGTATATGGCATCTAGACTATTACCCCGCACTGAAGGGTAAATGGAATTGACAACTTGATTGAAAGATTTTTTCTTTAGAATACAGATAATTGTACTCTCTTTATATCCGTTATTTAGCCTTGATAATGTTCTGACCGAACGAAACACGTCGGCTTTATTTTTTGTTTTGTTTTATAAAAATGACAAATATATTTTAAGTGGAACATAAATTGCCAAGTGTTTTTTAAATTATTTAAATTTTGCTTAAAATTTACATCAATTTACAATATGT
Organism: Dioctria linearis; assembly: GCA_963930735.1. Taxonomy (NCBI): domain Eukaryota; kingdom Metazoa; phylum Arthropoda; class Insecta; order Diptera; family Asilidae; genus Dioctria; species Dioctria linearis. The sequence goes on from OZ005741.1 coordinate 297,773,844, forward strand.
TTCACCAAGTGCCCACACAAAACAACATCAGTATGATTAAACAATACTTAATTTATCGTCTTTCTTATAATATTTGCCAGATTTGTAATCTTTCTTTATTATTATTAATATATTTTCCGAAGTCAAAGACAACTACAGAGCCAAACAACAAACATGGAAATGCGCTTTGACAGATTATATAGCACAGATCTATTGAACTTGAAAAGTTCAAATGGTATTTCAATGCGTGGAAATCATTAAACGGTCTGATAATGTTGTTCAAATAGGACAAGTTATCTAAATAAATAATATGGGATCCGAAAATTTGTACGCTTTAATGTTGTCAACTATTTTTTCCTACACAAAAAAAATTTATATTTCGTTCATAAAATATTTCGTCCGGGGGGTTCAGGGAAAATTCTTCACCATTTAATATTGGATTGGATGAGTTGAAATGGATCATTCCATAGTAAATCGATCAAAATTCGCACTTTGTCAACCCGATCATCACCAATTTCGTTCTTCTTTTGTCCTACAATGCCTGCCGCCTGAATTAAACGATTCTCAAAATTTTAAAATGAGACAAATTTTGATGTGTTTAGTTAAATAAAAAAAAAAAAAATTAACTTTGGTTTTAATTATCTTATCTTTAGCTCATTTAAAACAGAACAACTATTATGGTTCAGGGAAAATTATATAAAGAATGCCTGCCCTAAATATGAAAACAAATTAATGATAATAAAAATATTTATAATGAAACGAAAATAGTTTCTATTCCTATTTTGATTATAAATCTAGAAGCGTTGCTTAAGGTGTGGAACTGTTTGATTGTTAGAGATATAATATTATCAGTTGCCCAATGTAGAGGATCAAGTAGATTTGTTCAACTCTGTGTTTATTTATTTTGTTTTCAAGTTATTTGCATGAAAAACACGATCCTTTAATAACTGAAACTACCACACATCTGCAGTATCCGCAGTTTTCTTCTTACATTCGAAATCTAACTGCAGTTTGAAATCTTGCATATGATAAATACAAACGTTACAGGCTATCGACTTTTCATGAGGAATATCGTTCACTATTGAACAGAACTATGCAATTATAAAGAGTGTAATTATTCGTCCACTTTATGCTTTTAGCTCCCGAACAAAATCCTTGAACAGGAAACAATAAAAGAAATTTAAATCTAAGAAAAAAATTAAATATTATATAGACGTTTTTAAAAAACATCCTCCTTCGATGCAATTAAATCAGCTGCCGAGGATAAAGGCTTTGAGCCCTCCACGGTAAACTGGATAGACTCCATGCTTAGAAGCAGGAGGATAACCATATCTCTAGGGAACTGCTCAGTCACGATCACCGCAGCAAAAGGCTGCCCACAAGGAGGAGTTCTATCTCCACTCATATGGTCGATCGTGATTGATGATCTGCTAGAGAAGTTGGCCAGTTCGGGTTTTAATGTTCAAGGCTACGCGGATGACCTAGTAGTTACAATACGGGGCAAGCATGATCAAGTCATATCCGACCTCATGCAAATGGCCCTCTCCAAACTCCGCACTTGGTGTTTAAACAAAGGCCCTAGCATAAACCCCAACAAAACGGTAATCGTTCCGTTTACAAGAAGATCGAAGCTTTCACTAACGGCTCCTCTTCTTGATAATACGGAATTGATATTTTCAGACGAAGTCAAATATCTGGGGATAAAACTAGATAAGAAACTTTCCTGGAATTCGCATCTGTCCAGAGTGACGGATAGAGCGATGCGATCTCTCTACACGTGTCGTCAAAAATGATGTACTGGACGTACACCACGGTTGTTAGACCCATGATCACCTATGCGGCCCTCGCATGGTGGCCAAAAACTAATCAAACGACGGCTGAGGCTCTGCTTCAAAAAACCCAGCGGCTTGCCTGTCTAGGAATAACTGGTGCCATGAGAACCTGTTCTACAGCAGCCATGGAAGCCTTATTAAACCTTGCACCCCTGCATTTGCAGGTGAAAAAGGAAGCGATCTCCAGTGCTATAAGAGTACAAACGGAGAAACAGTTAAAGCCAGGCGATCTGGTTGGTCATTTAAGTATCTTAAAACAGATATGCTTCGAGCAAGTGACGACAATATCTGATATAATCACACCCAGAGTGGATTTTGTCAGACCATTCCAAGTGGTTCTTGGAGACCGAAAACAATGGCGCTCCACTAAACCGTCCTTCCAACAAGGATCGATGGTGTGGTATACAGACGGCTCAAAAAAACAGTGGGGTCGGATTGGGTGTATACGGCCCTAAATGCCATATATCAAAGGCTCTAGGCTCTACCCCTACCGTATTCCAAGCCAAGGTATTGGCCATAGAAGAATGCGCCAATACCTGCATTAAAAGAGCCATAAATGGCTCAACCATTAATATCCTCTCGGACAGTCAAGCTGCCCTCAATGCCTTAAAGTCCTACACTGTCATGTCAGGGATAGTCTGAGAATGTCTACAAACCCTCAAAAATGTATCAAGGAGAAACAAAGTTATCCTCATGTGGGTACCTGGACATGAGGGCCAAAGGCAATGTAATTGCGGATAGCCTACCCAAAAGAGGAGCGGAAACTAAGTTTGTCGGACCAGAGCCATTTTGTGGCACTTCAAAGTGTTACCTCAAAGCTACCCTAAATAACTGGGAGAATAAACAAAAATCCCTGTATTGGGAAAGGCTACAAGGACTTCGTCAGGCAAAAAAGTTTATCGACACCTCTGGCGGAAAAACAAAAGAACTCCTACTCCTTAGAAGAACAGAGCTCAAAATGATCACTGAGCTCTTCTCAGGCTATTGCCCCTTGAGGTATCACATAAGCAAGCTGGGTTTCGCTGAGACTTCATCCTGCCGCTTCTGTTAGGATGCTCACGAAACCTCGGAGCACTTGCTCTGCAACTGCGAAGCATTGGCCAGGCGGAGATTACTCCACCTTGAACACAATAGACTCACAATAGATCTTTCAGATCGCAGTGATTGCAGGGCTAACGCCTATACACCCCTTCACAAATCTAATCTAATCTTTTAAAAAATATTCTTAGAAACGTCAACAACAAAATGCTCAGCCAAATTATATTAACAGCAATGCACTTGAAGAATGAACTTGCAACAGTGGTAGCCTTCTCAAATTTTGCCTACAACTATCACGAATAGAAAGAATATTTCCGTTTAAGAGTTGATGCACAAAAGTTACATCGGCAAGCATGCGACGTTTCTCAAGCGAGTGCATATTTAAAAGCTTCAAGCAATCTTCATAGAGTGGAAGAATTAAAGAATTATTCCAGTGTAGATGCCTGACAACAAATCGTAGGAAGTTCCGCTGAACAGCCTCAAGATAGTGGTCGCAATGTTATGGTAGGATTCGAACTCTTGGGACCAACAATTTATAAAGCCCAACATAGAACTACTCTTTGATACCATGTAGTTTATATGGGAGATAAAATTCAATCTGTGGTCACATTTGACACCCAACTCACAGACAGAACCCACACGGCGAATCGAGGAGTCCGAGAACTCCTAATCATAAGTGATTGGTGTCTGATTTCTATAGAAAGCCATAACCTCATATTTGTCAATATTGAGTATCAAATTATTTCTCTTGCACCAATTGTAAAATTTTTGAAGATCACCCTGTACCTGTTCACAACAGATTTAATCTGAGCAAAAAGCTTAACATTGTCATTATAAATCAAATCCTTACAGTACCTCAAAACAGAGACAACGTCGTCAATATACAAAATAAAGAACAACGGGCCCAAGTGGCTCCCTTGAGGTACGCCAGATGAAGCCTTCAAGACTCTAGGGATTTAATGGCGGAATAAGATTTGGTATGTTCCGTCCATTTTAGATATATGGGGGAAAACCCATGCTTTTCCATTTAAAGAGTATTACGGAGTGAGATAACTTGTCGAATGCCTTATTAAAATCTGTATAAATACAATGTATTTGGTAGCCTTTTGCATCCGCCAATGGTATCTGCGACAAATTCCAACATGTTAGTGGTTGTAAACCTGCCCGAAATAAACGCATGTTGGTTTGAAGAGAGCAAATTCTTATAGGAAAATGATAGATTCCAATAATTTAGGGATGCAAGATAATTTTGCAATAGGTCTATAGTTAAAAATTTCATTTCTGGGTAAGCATGATAAAAGAGTTGTTCGACAGCTGCGGGAAACAAGCAATTGACAATTCTATTGAGTAAGAGACGCGGAATCATAAAGCTAAAGATTTTGCTTGACCAGTATTTAAAAATGATTTAGGAAAGTATGCATGTATGTGTATAAACACTCCTTTTCAAAACTATAAACGAATTTGAAATTTTCCGTTTTCTCGAGAATGAATACAATCTGTAATTTTTGTCAATTTCTGGATATTTCATCTACACAGATCAAATACTTTTTAGTCTAGACAACTTATCTAGTGCGTTAGAGCAGTCTTTATTGTCACTCCATTTACTGAAAATGATTTATCGCAAGTTGTATTCATTCTCGAGAAAACGGAAATCTCAAATTCGCCTATATGTAGCTTTGAAAAGGAGTGTATAAGTAAATCTTAATAAAACTAATCATGAAATAAATCCTTAAATAATAATAATCGATAAAATAATACAAGCAGAATTAATTATTATCAATAATTATAATCTTTTAGTGAGCTCCAAGACTTAAAATTAGTACTCAGCATTTAATTCAATCTATTGACACTGTGGTCATGCCTTAATCTCAGTATAAATAGCTTTGAGTTCAGTAGATAATATCGACAAGTTGACCTTTAGCTTTCTGAAAGAAAAAGTTAACGTCTCGAGGACAGCAAGGAGCCAAGGAGCCTTTTAACAAAAGAAGAAATGATGAAAACACTTCGCAATAAACAAAATTAATCTGAAGTAATTATCTGAGCAAAAACTCTTGCAGCGATCACGAGCGATTCATCAGCGTGGGAATATTAAGGAAAAAAAACCAACAAGACAAGCCACGTTTGGGACAGTACTACGTAAATTAAGTATCACGGAAATTATAGAACTTAATTACGAGAAAATTTAAATACTTAATTGCTTGTTCATGAGTGAGATTTATCGCATGCGACAGAGCTCTGATTGGCTGCAGCAATGTGGTTGTCGCTAAACATACTTACGTTTCTGCGATACAAAAATTTATCGAAGTAATGCGACATTTATGTTTGTTTACATTTGTATTCGGGTGCTACAGTTCTCAGTAATGTTGAAATTTACTGTAATATGTAAATATATTAATATAAAAATATAAATAGATATAAATTTCACAATAATATATTCTTGTCACCACAAAACAAAAACAAATTAAGTTGTAGCCGCTGTCAACCTTGTGAATGTATCTCGCGATAAAAATTAGTCGCAAATAGAGATAGATCTACAGGAAGAACAGGACGACACCAAAATATCACAAGTGTCGTATCGCGCTCGTCAACAGGGGTTAACAGGTGCTAATAAATAAGCGCGAAAACAAAAATTCTTAATCCGGTACTAACTTACACTTAGCTAGTTCGATTTATAGCAGCGCGGCCGCAGGTAGGAACCTTGCAAATTGGTGAAAATTTCTGTACCTGCGTTAAGCAAAATCTGGAATTTCTTCCAAATACATTCATACAATAATGAAGTATATTCAGTTATAATTTACCTTTTCAATTATTAATATTTAATGCAACTTAAACAACCTCTAGACCAGGTTCAGGCTTACAATCAAACAGAGATGAATCTCAGTTTAGCTTTCTAAGGACCAATATTAATTAAGTAGTTGTGGACTTAAACTTGTAAATATGTGTTTACATGCAATCCTTCCTACTGTTATATACACATACATTCGCAGTTCTTGCTTCATCTTGAATAGAACTTGGAAATCTTCACAGATTTTTTCTATTTCTAAGGATGTAAAGTCACAGCAGCTTGCTGTATATGTTAAGGACTGTAAGTCAAAAATTATTTGAATATCGAAAAATAGTTTATTGGTCTTATACCACTATTGTTTGACTCATCTTTATCTATGTCGCGCTCGTATGGTGGACCAAAACAGAGGAAAGACAAATAAAGGCAAATAAAGTTGCAAAAACTACAAAGCCCTGCATTCCTTGGAATGACAGGTGCAATGAGCAGTTATCCCATATCAGCCTTACAACTGATTTTTGGATTCCCTCCTCTTCATTTTTTATTAAAAAGGACGACGCTGTTAGTACAAAAGTGCTAAATGCCAAATAGAAAAAAACCTAGAAAATTAGTGGGCCATCATAAAATTCATGTAAAATTTCAAAATAGCCTCCTAGTTTACAGACACCATCCTCATGACCTTTTAGATTTAGGAGTCACTTTAAAATGGTTAACATAGAATTTCCCACGCGGTTAACTCATCTGCTACACAGACGGATTTAAAAAAGAAGGCATGATGGGCGTAGGAGTCTATGGATCGAGATGGAAATTATACAAGGCCTGGAATAATACCCAACTGTTTTTCAAGCACGAATCCATGCCATAGAAACGTGGATTAGGATCAATATACAAAAAGGCTATCGGCATGCCAACATAGATATATACCATATACATAATCTCCGAGAGCCAACCCGTGATAAAAGCATTAAACTCCAATGTCTTCGTTTGGAATTGTAAACATAAAGATACAAGGTGACAGTATTTTGATCTACAGTCACCGGTTTACAGAGAATAAAATCTCTGAAATCTTTACATGGCAAGAGACCAAAAAATTAGGTCTCCGGAGACCATCATAATCAAAAGTTCTCTAGAGACATGTCTCCGAAGTGTATACGCGAATTTTGAAATTTGGTCTTTAGAGATCTCCAGAGATCTTTGTTAATTGTCAAGCAAGAGAATGTTAAAAGAATTGTCTCAAAAGTTATGAATATTTTTCTATTATGGGAAAAGTGAAAAAGCTTAAAAAAATATATCCTTTGTGTATAAATTTACGGGATAAAGACAATAAATTTGTGTTTTTCCTTTCTATTTTTTTTTTTTTTAAATAAACAAATTTATTCCTTTTCCTTTCTGGGTAGACCTAAACTTAACTGACCGGAACACACGAATAGTCTCTGAATACCTGATGATGACAAATGAACAAACTTCATAAACCGGAGGGCGAGACTTTTTCCGTCTCCAAATGGAGGCCAAGGTTTCCCGGCGTATAGTTTTATATTAAGGATGTCCTAGATTTGCTATCAGAGCATAATAATGTAACCTTTAGATGGGTACTATAGGATACGAGGGGCATGAAAGTAATAAGATCGCTGTCTACTAGGCCATGAAACCCGACGCGAACCCTTCTGCGGCCTTACAAAAAACGCACCCAGCAGGAAAAATAATTTCAAAAATAATAAAAACTCAACAGACACTCTGACTTACCTGGACTAAGGCGCACGGGACGAAGTTCATTAACTTTCCATGCAAAGACTTTAAAAAAGTCATCAATTGTTGTAAGCACCAGATCAGGATATTCGCTGGTAAAATGACTGGTCATTGCCCACTTGGGTACAAGCTTAAAAAATGAACAACACCACGAACGACAACTTCTGCTTTTGCAACGAAGAGTTAGAATCTGCGAATACGCAGGATTTGCTTGCCAAAGACTCCAATGTCTAGGCATGGGTTTCATAAGTAATAATAATGGTTTTACTCATTCTCTACGCCTATGTTGTATTCCGCGTTCAATTAAAAGTTTCCTAGATCTGGATCATTTCACTTTCAGTGTCTAATTAATAAGCGCGTGCATTTATAGTAAAGGGATAGTTTTTCCATCGGGTTTTGTTCACTTTAATTTAAATATGAACAAGTAAATTTTTTTGGTGGTTGATAAGAAAAGTATTTTATTTGGATACAATTTAAAATGGTAAGAAAACGCGAGTTATCCAAAATTATGAAGCTTTAAATGAAAATCTCGTTGCAGCGCGAAATTGTCACGTTTTCCGGATGGGGTGGCTTTAAATTTAAATGGCATCTGTGCAGAAAGTACTGACATTGGGATTCCCAGCAGGTACGGGAATAATAGTGCATGTACATTGTGACACTTTACCACCTAATCCCTGGATCATCTTGTGCAGCAATAAATCAGGGGCTCTCTGGGTATCATTTTTCTAAAGATTCAGCTCTATATAGAGCACCACCTTATAAACTTTTCTACCATTTCTTCTTACCTTGACTTAAACATTTTCTTGTTCTCGAGATTTTATTATATTCCACGAGAAATTTTTCCGACACATCGTCTCCCGCTGGCCTGACATGTTCACTGTGCCGAAGCAGTATGGAGTGCGGACTTACAATATTTTCTTTTGTGCATGAATGAAAACCTCCGGTTAGAACTCGGCACGATAGACACGAATCGAACTGAAATTGTTTCCACAATGAATCAACTGTGAACATTACATTAGGTAATGTAATAATAAATTCAATAACAGGTAGAGCGTCTCTTTGCTCCTGCACAGGTAATCCATTATGTAGTGGTTTTCACCGGAAACCCATCACTGGATGACTTACGGTTTCTTATACATGGTGAGAAGATATTGGATATTATTGCAACTTTATTTCATATAATGATTGGGACTTTGTTATCATTCAATTTCCTGGAAGCGTATTTGTCAGGGAAGAGGATAGAAAATTGGACTGGTTATGAGAATCGTTTATGGCTAGATTGTCTGTTTGCAGCTTATGTTCTCGATTACTTCAGGTGTCAATAGTGGTTCTGCAGAACGATTTAAGAACAAAAAGAAACGATAAAAATCTATAAATTGCAGGTATGTAAGTACATGAGCGTGTTATATTTCAATCAAACTACATTTCCAATTGATTTTTGTTAAAATATTTGATTTAATTTATTATTATGTGTAGCTATGCCTTACTACATTTCGCTGAAGGATTTTTAAACGGAGAACTTGAAGGTTGGGAAAGGTTGGACGCTGAACCCTTCTTGTGTTGCTCCGGCCACCTATTACCGTTAAGAGTGCTAAGTTAAGCCTAAATATATGCATATTGTTAGAAGATAAGTAATTATGTTCAAGTAAGACTAGTATATAATTGGTTCAGAAGTATTATAAGGAACCGACCGATTTTTGAATTGTTTTGGTAAATATTCGTAATTTTTGTAATTTATTATAGGAAACCTTGATTTTTAGCTTACTTAATATCGATCATGTAATTTTACTCCTTTCTTGGTATTTTATAATAAGCAGAACCAAATTATTCTTCAATCCTACGTTTCGTTACAGTAATTGTACGGGAAATAGATTCTCACCTACTAGCTGTCCTGTTCATCAATTAATAATAAACAAGCCAAATAGAAATACAAATGTATGTCACCGTTTAGGGATGAATGAATCTATCTGCCAAAAACATTTTATTTACACCCTGCAAATGAGCTTCCCTGGTAGGTTCAGGGAAGAAAAACACGCAAATTGCGAAATTTTATTAAAAAGAGGAGTATGTCGAATCTTTGTCCAGTTGGGGTACGCCAAAAAAACGGGGAAAAAGAAAAAATGAATGGTGTGAGCCTAGTCATTGCAAAAGCGGTTACTCGATTACCCGATTAATCGATTAATCGGCCCTTAAGCGACCGTTTTCAGGAACCCAATTAATCGCTTTTAGCGTCCTAAAAACCGATTTTTTATTAATGAAAATTTTTCGTTTCTTTAAATATTCTTTTTAAAAAAAAGGACGAAAAATTGCACAAATTGCGGGATGCTGTCATCACAGAACAGAGCGGAAAGAATCGGATCAGAATTGAACTGATACGCTGGCAGTGTCACTGCATTGGTGCTCACTCAATGCTGTGTGTGAATACCCAGTGAACACAACTTGCCGAAAACGTTAAGAAAGTGAGAGTTTAGGCTGAACTACAATAGACGTATACATTAACTTACGTAAAGCGAACGCTCCGTGTAATTTAATAGGCGTGCACAAATAAAATTTAACTCGTGTGAGGGGTACGATAAGATTCGCTCATTCCATAAGAACGCGATGTTTCAAACAATTAAATTATTACTAAATGATTAAAAGTGCAATGCAAAAATTAAAATGGATTAAAAATGGCACTGCAATTTAAAAGAAAAACTTCAATTAAATCATCTTCCATTTGTAAATTTTTTCACTTTTACCACTTTTTAACATTGAAAACATTAAATTCCAAAATATTAACTCTTTCGGAATGTGATGTATATTTAGGCTAAAAATACCAATTTTTCGTAAGTAAACCTCAGTCTCGCTCAATTTCGTAAAGTTATTTATTTCTACTGTAGTTCAGCCTTATCACTTAAGAAATTCGTTAAACTTCTCAGTAAGCGTTAATTTTTTTTACCGCAAATGATACATCTGCGGTTCATAATGGTTGTCAAAATTCGAGTAGTTTCCCCTCTTTTGTAATTCTCTACCGAATGTAATCTTTTCTTAATATTTTCTTGTCGACATGAGTAAACAATTTCTAATAGGTTTCTGGTGGAAATCTTTGCATTTTCTTAAAGTTATTCGTAACGCGTTCCATACCTTTTCTTAGACCTGAAAGCAACTTTTTTTTAATATTTTCTTATCGAGATTCTTAATGTATTCCCTCCCATTCCTTGACGTCGACATTTATCGTTTCCTTAACAAATAGTTTCATAAACATTGAGATAGTAGGCAAGATACAACCAACTTGTTGTTTCATAATATAAATTTTTCATTATAATTAATGAACAGATTTTCGGTAGCTAAGGTACCATAATCAGTGGAATATCTTCCAAACTAAGTTTTTATGATATTTCTCTAATGATCAGATGCGTTCATTAATTATAATAAAAAATTATGTTATGAAATAATAAGTTGGTTGTAATGTGTATAAGGCGTTTCGTATTAGCAGGAACCAATACTCTTCAGTACGGCCAGTTCCTGTCTGCCACAGATGCCAGAAGAAAATGCTAAGCAGATCTAATATATAGTCTCTTTCAATAAGTTGGTTGTATTTATTTTGCCTATTATCTCAATGTGGTTATAATACTTTGAAATCAATTCCTCTTACAAGTGTGGAACCAGAGAGGGTGTTTTCAGTATCTGCAAATTTGTATCAAACTGATATCACGATTAAGTGATAAAACCATTGATAACTTATGCTCTCTACGTGCTCATTTCAATTACATTTAAAAAACATGTTTCCAGGATTTTTAAAAATAACTTTTTATTTTTGTATTGTTAATCAATAATACACATTTTTTTATTTTTAAATAAATATTATATTTTCTATAATTATAAACATAGAAAATATTGACCTATTTTGACAAGGAATAATTTTCAAAAACAATTTCTTTTTAAAACCGATTAAAAATCGATTAATCGGTTTTAGTAAAACTAAAACCGAAAAAATCGGTTTTTATTTTTACAATAATTTTTGCAATCACTATGTGAGCCATTGCCGTCTTTATGTTCCAGGCCATGACATTAAAATCTTTGTATTTGTAGTACGATTTCGTACTTTTGCAAGTAAAAAAAAAGGCTAAATCGCTTCGTATCATGGCCTGGAACATATAGAAGGTAATGTGTGAACACAAAAGACAATGCTCGGTCTTTTTTAAGGTTCCGTACCCGAAGGGTAACAATGGGAACCATATTACTAAGACCCATGAACCGTAATAGGTAGACAGTTGAAATTTTCACAGACTGTGTTTTTCTATTGGTGCTATAACAACAAATACTAAAAATAAAATAAAATTTAAAATTAAAGGAGGCCCCCATAAAAGAAACGTGATTTTTTTGGCGTTTTCTCCTCGTTTTATTCTCATTCATTATTATTATCATATGTAGGCATTTTTTTCAAATAACGCCTACTCTCAATTGAAAAAATAAATAAAAAAAAGACATAGTGTTAAATTCTATACGATCGTACGGAACTTGGCCGGTTATTGTTATCATCCAGTGTTCGACGAGTTTAAATAGTACAAAAAAAAACAAATAGTAATATTTGCCGGCAAGCGAAGAAAATAATCAGACCTTTGTGCTCCAGTTTTAGTTTTTTTTTTTAATTTTGGAATTAGAGCTGGAAAGTGGAATTCAGCGTATATCGAGGGACATTACATAAGCTCTGGTGACGTCCGTTTTTTTTATCACTTTTATTGTAACAAAAATAGACTCGTAAATTTGTTAATTAGGCTCGGCTTTGTGTTCTAGTAATTGAATTTACCTTAAATAATTTTTTTTCTTTCGTGAAGTAGCTACTAGATGTACATTCCTTTGTTTGGTAGGAAAGTATTTTGAAAGGGAATATTTAAGGAAATATATTCATCGAGAGTTTCATGGTTTCCCTCTCAAGAAAATGAATTAGCAATGAAATCGAAAGCCATGTGGCGCCCTAATTAAATTATAAGACACTCAAATCCGTCTTCACTGAGCTGCAAAATCGGCCTGAACGGCCAAGAGTTACGTCTAGGGTAAAGGGTAACGTAACAGCCTGCTATAAGTAATGAATATTGTGTATTTATTTTTTATCTAACCTGCCCCTGTAATCCCATTAAATTGATGCTTTCATAATTCCGCTTTAGATATGTGCCTTTATATATTTTCTTAACGATAATTTAGGCTTTCTTCTGATTACGTTGATCAAATCCAAACCCTGTTGTGATCTTATTACGTTTCTTATTTTTATCTTCAGAAACTTTTTTCTGGTTGACTTTTCTGCGAGTTAAAGAAAAGAAGATTGTCACATGACTGTTTCGTTCTTTATATATAAGAAAATGAAATATGCTATAAATTTATTTAAACATTTTAAATCTCTAGATACCAGCGAAATTTAACTGTCAACTGATCTGTTATAAGATGCCAGCGATGTAGGTACTCAATTCAGTGTTGTGCAAGTGTTTAGGTCTTTCTTTGCATTGAGATGTACGAGGATTTTATTATTCTAAGGAGAGAGGAGTTCAGATAATAAGACTCCGAATGTGCCTACACGTACTTTGTTACATTCTGTTTCTCTCTTAAACCAACCAGCGGTTAGTGTTAGAACCAAAATGGAAGAATTTCTATCCAAAATTTTCTACTCCTCATCAATCCAATCTCCCGAATTTTTTTAATTTAATTTTAACTTTTCATTTATTTTTCATTTATTAGTTTAATTTTAGTTAGGCGCATTTTATAGAATTTCTTTTTTATACCCACCTTCCCTATTTATCACTTCATTAAAATATTTGGAGATATTTTTATTCATTTAATTTTATAATTTTGCTAGTTTATTTAAATTTTGTTTTTTTCTAATATTTGTGATTCTGCCGCATAAACTCAGTTTCAGTTTGCATTGACGAATGTTATTTAAAATCACAGCTCCGCCATCTTGGTCTTGTTTTACAGAAGAAGGACGAACGCTTGTGTCCGTATCGCTTCGGTATTCGTAACAACCGGACGTCGCAAACTGTCACACGCCACGATTTTTTACTTTTCGGACTCGGCACATGTGCATAAGCGGGATCATATCACAGAGACTAATTATACGATACTAGTGAACAACTTGTTGTTTTGAAGTCGATTGTATGTGTTATAAATTCATTATCCTTAATTTATTTATTTTTTACATTTATATTATTATATGTGTATCTCAAAAACTCGATCTGATGCAATGCTGGGAATTTAAAAAAGTTTGAAAATTTCCTGATATTTGAAGGCAAAGTACAATTGGAACAACAAAAATTGTGCATGAACATAGAGAACAGAAAATTCCAAATAGAATTACCCCAAACCAATGTGTAGTGTTGCTGCGAATATAGAAAACTAAGCTCGCTTAGTGATCTCATACGATATCCAACGATCCTGGGACAAGTATGGATGTGGATTTCGTTTTCAGAAAATACATGCGGCTGTGCCCGAAACTGCCTATATGAGGCATTTTTGTCTCCATATTGCAATATGCTTAATCTCATCTTCCTGTTGGAAACTTTTCTTTATAAATTATTTATTTTATTTTATTTTATTATTTTATTATTTATTTTATTTTATAAATTACTAGAATTAATTATCTATTCAGAAATTTAATTAATTTTCCGAACATCTTCAATGTTATACTCTATATAAGCTATCGGAATCGATTTAACTAATTTAACATTAAAATTAACAGCTCAATAACTAATAAAACAAAATTTATTAAATAAATTTTTAAACTATTATTTTAAATTAATTGATTAATTTTAGAATAACGAACTAACAAATTACAAAGATTTTGACCCACTAACTATTCTGATCATCCTAGTAGACTTCCAAATTTCTTTCACCCTCGCTTGCTTTGATAAATTGTGCTTTTACGTCCATTAAATATCTCAATCTCCACACGTTCTCTGAAAAAGAAGCATTTTTTCTATGTTTTAGGTAAATAGTAATATACAGGGTGTTTCTGCTTAGGAGGTCAATAGAGCAGGAGGTGATTGTACTCACATAGGTAAACCAAAAATTGTATTGCAGGGGGGGGGGGCATATCAACCGTTTATCAGTTACAGGGTGATTAAGAAAAAAAGCTAGCTTTTCACAAAACACCCTGTATCTTTAAAACGACAAGGCGTACGGTCACAGTTAAGAGCTCATTATATATACAACTTCAAGGTTCTTCCAACCAGCTCCGCAACCCTCTCCTCGCAAAAGTTATGGTTGTCTAAAATAAAAATTTTGCATTTTTTTTATTTTTTTTACTTTGACCTCTATTATTTTTGAAAAAAGGTCGTTAACACAACTTTTTTTTATAAAAGATGTAAACTATAGACTCTCCTCTTTAATTTGACCTGTTACACCCTATGTGCTATCTGTACCCGTTAAAGTGTTATTACCTCTTAACCTATTCTCAAAGCTATTCTGAAAACTATTTTCAAAGATAATTTGTTCCCTTGGTGACTGCAAACACGTCATTAAAAAAAAAAAATAGCTAAGAATTCTTTAACGCATACAGATAGCACATAGGGTGTAATAGGTCAAATTAAAAAGGAGAGTCTACAGTTTATATTTTTTATAAAAAAAAGTTATGTTAATGACATTTTTGCAAAAATAATAGAGATCAAAGTAAAAAAAATGGTAAGAAAATCCGAAATTTTTACATATAATTCTTGAGAAGAGATGGTTTGAGGAGTTGGTTGAGCTGTCGTTGGAAGAACCAGGACATACAACGAGTTCTTAACTGTGACCGTACGCCATGTAGATTTTAAGACCCTTTTGGCCAGATTGCTTTAATTTTGTTCCACATGCGACATTTTGTATGTAAATCTCAACTGGAGACTTCATACAACCGTTGAACTGATTTCACAATACTTAAGTCGGTCGCCTCATTGAATTTCCAGCTATAACTTAAGTTTCTTTCAATATCTTGCCTTGGCTTCGGACATACCTTAAGAGAAGACCTGGTGCATTACATACTCATTATCTCTTCTCTTAATTATTTCTTTTTAATTAATTTCTGTTTTAAGTAAATGGCGTTTCCTTGAAAGGTTCCTGAAGGATTCACAACGAGCTATTCTTATGTATTAAATGTATGTCACTTGTATACATCGTCAGCTTAGGGCAGTGCAATATTTTATTGACACGACTTTCAGCTTTCATTTATTTTAAGTTCCGTACTTAGTTTGAAGAAGAAAATCGCAGTCTGCGGCTGTTAAAAGTAATTTATACGTAGCTGCCTAGAAGTTGTCCTTCCCTAGCTCGGGTTCCTGTATAAATATTAATAAAAGACATACATTCTGCAGGTGAGAGGGGCTGGGTGTGAGGCAGAGTTAAGAATTTAAATATGTATATTAAGTGAAAACCGCTTTACGGTATAAATCTTTGTTTCAAATTTTTGAGCAAGAAATTTCACCGGAAGATAAAACAAGCGAAGCGCTGGAGGACAGGAAAATGAAAGTTTCATGGCAAAAAACGAAATTTGCTGTCGTCGTCTGGTACTTCGTCTTCTGCATATTACCTGAGTGCTGAGTTGAGTAGTAGTAGTGGTAGTAGCATTAGTACTGGGACTGGGGACGAAGTTCCTCTGGCCAGAAAGAAGTTCATGTGCACGGCGGCGAAGGGATTTAACTGATGACAAACGGCAGATGTTTTATATGTGAGATATAATAATGGTTGCCTGGCGGCAAGTTGAATCCTTGAATAAATATATTTCTGGATTTAGTCAATGTCTTTTCAAGGAAAATTTACTTTGAAAAATAGCCAAATATTTCTATGCTCAGTTAATAGCAGTTCTCATTGCTTGAATAACGCCGGCATTGCCTTGATCTCATTTACATTTTCTGTTTGTTCTTTTCAATTTCATTTAACCTGACAACAAAATTCTATCTTCCGTGGGGGTATTTCCATTGTAAAAGACAACAGATTTTTCATTTTTTAAATAAATTCAGTTTTGAAACAGAGAGAACAAAAAAAAAAAAGACGAAAAAGGGATCTCTTTGAGATAATTGAATTCGAATCGTTTTACCTTTGACAGAATTATTGCATGGTAAGTTCTCGCATTCATACACCATTATTGACGTAATAAATTCGTGTATAAAGCCAAAATAATGACGGCCAGAAAATACTCATAATTCAATGTCGTATATCATTTCAAACCCTGAGGGGAAAATAATAGCAAAACACGTACGTGCATTGAAAATAATCCGCGAAAATCCGACGAAGACAGGAGCAATGCATTAAAATCTCCACCGCCTAGCCTGGGGCTTACCGTGTCGGAAAGGCGTGACCGGACTGGATGAGGGCTAAGGGAATCTTGTAGTATATGTAGTAAGGGATCATTAATTTGTGTTACTATCGGTTACTATAGAAAAGGACTTGCATGGACGCATTTGTATTCAGACAGAATGTGTAGTCGTGGTTTCTTATAGCCAAAGATTTGATCTCATTTGTCAATAATTGCAAATGCGTGCTCTCTTTTCATTTTTCCTCATTTCTTCTGATGAGCTTCTGTATAAAAGCAGTGAAACTTTCAAAGAATATTATATCCGAGATTAAGTTTGAAAGATCATAAGACCATAACATAAAGAATCTGAGATATGTAGTTAAGTATAAAATGAATTTTAATGGGTTAAAGGGATTTTAAAATGTTTTCTTCTCGTAATATGAGATCTTGTTTGAAATGGAACTTCATGTAACGTGAAAGTTTCATATTATGGTTAGAGGTTGTGGAAGGATTGCTTTCAATGGACGCCCACAAATTTTTCGTTGTAAAACCTGTTTTGTTTTTAAATGTTATAAAATGTAATTTATACAAAGTAGATTTCAATAAATTTGAAATCAAATTTAATCAGATCAACTGTGGTGTTCTTTTGTTTGGTTGCAATGCACTGCAGAACACAGGAGATATAGTCCAGTCAAATTAGACTAATTTTCGAGAAATAAAAAAATTAATTGATAAAGATCTGAGTTTTGGTATACATGCTTATTACGGGTTCCCATTAAATATGCTAAAAGTCCCCGTCAAAATCTGTTGCGCTTAAGCCGCTATCTTCGATAAAGGTACACTTTTTCAGTTTTTTGCCTATATCTCGGCAACTATAACTGATACGAAAAACTATTTCGGCAAAAATATAAAATTAATTAAATTTGCCCATAAGAAAGTGTATTAACATTTTTTTTGTATCTCCAAAACTTTAGCTGTAATCCGACGTTGAATAGCAAAATTATTAATATATTTGGCCTCGCTTTGACTTTTTTGTTTCTGTACACTATAAAATCAGTAAAATTTCATTTTTGAATATTATTTACAAATAGAGCGAGATAGAGAGAGAAAGAGAGAGAGAGATAGATAGACAGAAAAAGAAAGAGGGAGACAGAGAGAGATAAAAGGGAGAGGCATTAAAGGAAGGGGCAGGTAAGAGAAAAACTGAGCGAAAAATTTACTCTTCGCGACTCTTGCAATCACATGAAGGGATCCAGCACTATATTTCGATTGCAGATGCCTTCACTGGGTGTGACACCACATCATATCTGTCCCAAAAAGGTGACCGAAAATGTTTAAAATTGTTGGAGTATCGAAATTATTTGCAAGATATCCTAAGAATTTTCATTTACGCTAATACCCCTCACGATGAAATTGCTTACGCTGAAGAATGTGTTTTTTTTAGCTGTATATAATGCGCCTACTACTGACAGATCTTTAAACCGACCTCGTTATCACATCTTCAGAAAATTCGCATACAAAAATAAGCCAAACCTGGCATTGTTACCCCTTACGGCTCCAGCAGCCCAGTAACACCCGTTTCATGTTTATCAGAAAAAAAAAAAATCTCCCAAACTGATTGGTTGGAAGTAAATCCATGATTTCCTTAACCCTGTTCGGACACTGAAGACTCCTGCTCCAGATTCCGTGCCGTCGTTAAGGCAGTGATAGATTAAAAGCAGCAAGCAGTGACAGAAACAAAAGCAGAACTAGAAATCCAACATTTCTTCTTTGTCAATCATATTGAAAGCAGAAGCAGAAAATAGTTACTTGTCAATTACATGTGTCAATTGTTATATATATATAAAAACGTTATGCTAATTGTTAATTAACTTGTTATATCCACTGACAGGTATAACATGGACCACTGATACCACTGCAATCGCTTACATTATCATGGTATCACTTTTCTATAGTCGTCTCTTTTTGGTTTTACGACTGGATTCCACTGAACTTGAAATAATAAGTTCTATATGAAATCAACCATAGCTCAGTTACAGTTCAATGGATTCTCAAAAAGAACATACATATATAGAATAGAAATAGATGGCCATACAACATTTGTAATGTTTTCTCTGTCCACCATAACTACTTTTCGGGATAGGTATACAAAAATTACTTAATTTTGCTTCCTTAAAAAGTAAAGATTAAGGAATATTTTAAGGTTAGGAGATAAGCTTCAAATAAAAATAATAATTGAAATTTGTTGAGTTTATAATAGGAATGTTAAAGCGAAAATGAAACTTGAAATTAAGATAGTTTTCACACCCTTGCCAAAAAAAGTGGACCCATATGAAATAGAAAATCAAGCAGTCTATGTTATACATGTCAGTGGTTATATCTTACATAATTAATTGATTTTTCTTCCATAGACATTTTGTTTTTCTCCCATTAACACTTCTAAAAGAAAGGACACCAACAATGAAATAAAACATATAAAAATTT
This sequence comes from Dioctria linearis, assembly GCA_963930735.1. Taxonomy (NCBI): domain Eukaryota; kingdom Metazoa; phylum Arthropoda; class Insecta; order Diptera; family Asilidae; genus Dioctria; species Dioctria linearis. The sequence continues at coordinate 297,792,940 of OZ005741.1, forward strand.
TAGCTCTGTTTATATTGGCAGTACTGAGCAGAACCAAAATTTTTGAGATTCGATCAACTTTCAAGTTCTGCTTCTGCTGCTGCCGCTATCTCTGCTTTCAATTGGTTAGTGCTCGAACATTTGCATCCCAATAAGCAAAAATTCCAGATGTGGAATTGTTAAAAACTTTGAGTGTTAATTTCACACTCCTCTTGTCTTGTCTTCAACTAAAATTTGCTACACTTACACAACTTGAATGAAAATACATTTTATTACACTTTATTTTATCACTAAGGCGGAATTCCTACCAGACGCTTTAATCGTGCTTCAGTCTTGATTCAAACAAAGCGTCATATAAATTCCTACGTTATCTTTCTTTGCATTTACATCGGTAAAACAAAATTATTAGAGCATCCGGTGTAAATTCAGCCTATGGTCAGATATGACTAAAAATCGATATCCATGGGGGTCGAAGTTTAGAAATAAAAATGCCGGCTCCTGAATGTCAGTCGACTTTTATCACTTATGGTCGAATTCGAATAAAAATCGATATCTGGAAGAGAACAACTGACCGGAGGGAGGCAAGTCGCAACAAGCTCTACAAATTTTGAATCAAACACATAATACCCACAGATTTCATTACGGCATAATAAGAATGTAAATGATACTTTTGAATTTAATTATGAGATTTCTAATACACATTTTTAAATTTTAAAACCCAATTTAATTAATTTTCAAATAGATTTATCCATTAAAGGATTGTAATTTTTGAAAACATTTTTTACAGTTTGTTTTATTATTTATTAATTTTGTTGAAGGTGCCTCTGGATTCCTCAATGGTTTGATATATCGTCGGAAAAATAACTGCGCTATCCAACGTTGTGCCAAATTTCGTACAATTTGAATTTGCTCGAGTTCTTTATTATACTTCGGTTTGTAAAACGTTTCTGCTTCGAAGAGTTCAACTTCCAAGCCCTAGACGATTTCATATCCTCAATTCTGCAAGAGGCATTAAATTTGCGTAAACAGGGGAAGTTATTCTCTGCCAGTACTCGAAATGGTTTCGTCTATGTAAAGTGCAAAAGAGAAAGTATCGATAAGAGAATTACCAGTCATGATGAACTCAAAGAGGCTTGCATGCAATAAAATGATCTTACGCCACAAACGGAGCTGATGACGTTCAAATAAATTCTTCACTGGAGTAAGGTTTATTGTTATTGATTTTACACAAATAGTTTGTTGTATTCTAGCGTAATTTCAAATTCTAGCCTAGTATTTTTGATTTTTTTCTTGAAATTTTCTTCTTTTCAACTTTAGTATTTTATCATAAGTTTTTCTGTAATTTTGTATATTACATACATATATATTAATTCTAGCAATTTAGCTCATCATCAATAGTTTCTTGGTTTCGGACATTTTTCATTTAGTTTTCTTTTTTTTCTTTTTTTTTATATAATGAATAATCACTTAAATAGTTATTTTAGTATGACTTGTGGTAGCCTTGTAGAATTGCTTCATTGTACTTCTTATTTTCCTTGTACAGAATTCGACACATCCTATTTTTCTATGTTTATTTTCTGTTTCACTGATGGAGGTGTGCTCATTTATGGGTTCGGTTAATGGTTTGTGTGAGTTGGACAGAGTAAGATCTGTATTAAATATTCTTTGTGGATATACTCCTGGATTTCACGTGTGTACCATTAATGCTAGAAGCCTACGAAATAAGATGGATGAATTGTGTCAGATTTTTGCCGATTCTAACATTCATGCTGTCCTTGTTAGCGAGTCATGGCTGCAGAATCAAATACCGTCATCACTCGTTGCGATACCTGGCTTTAAACTATTCCGAAATGATCGGTTAAGTCACAGGGGAGGTGGTGCTGCGATCTATTTGAGGGATAATTTAAGGGCTAAAATCGTAGATTCTTCATTGACTGGGGAAATTGAATTTTTATGCTTGGAAGTTGTGGTTGGTACTAGAAAATTTTTATTATGTGCTGTGTATCGCCCTCCTGGTGTCTATAGTGAGTTGTCTGCTGAACAGTTTTCCAATGCAATGTCACATTTAGTACACCGTTATAATGATGTTATTATTGGTGGTGATCTCAATGTAAACATTCTGATTGATAATTTGATGACTGATAGGTTCTTGACTGATATGGTGGCGCTCCACTTGGATGTGATAAATTCATTGCCTACGTTTTTTAATTGTTCCAACCCTTCACTTCTTGATCTTATCATGGTTGCTAATAGGAGTAATGTCAGATTTCACAACCAGCTGAGTCCTCCAAGTATACTCGATCATGATATAAACTTTATGACCTACAATCTTTCCCCGGAAGGTGGGAATCTTAATAAGACTTTCTGCTATCGTGATTTCAAACATCTTGATAATCTGAATCTGATAAATGAGTGTATGTCACTAGCATGGAATGATATTTTCCTTCTTCCATCGGCGGAGAAGCAATTGTGGAAATTTAATGAGATGGTCTCTTATTTATATAATAAATATGTTCCACTTAAAGTCAAACGGATCCGTCCTTTTAGCAATCCATGGTTTTCTGATGAAATCCGCTCTCTCACTGTAGAAAGAGAGTTCTTTCATAAACAGTGGAAACGGGTGAATACTAATTACACGCGCACACTCTATAAACAAGCTCGTAACAAGGTCACTTCTGCAATTAGGGGAGCTAAGCGTGAGTATTTTTCTTCTCAATTCGATCCAAGCTTACCTTCCAAAACCTTGTGGGGAAACTTGAAGGGAGCTTCCATTTATACTGATGTCAACCCTGATTGTCCTTTTGATTCTGAAGAACTTAATGCTGGACCTGAAGTAAAGTGCCGTACTTCAGGTCCAGCATCAAATTTATTAATTCTACAACAACCTAGCATGTCCTTTCTTACTTTACGTGAACAAAGTGTTAATTGCTTCTCTTTGCGGTGTGTGGAGAATGATGAAATTTTTAAAGCGATATACTCTATCAAGTCCTATGCTACTGGTTTTGATGAAATAAATCCTCAATTTCTCAAGATCTTATTGCCTTACATTTTTCCGTACGTTCGGCACATCATGAACACTTGTCTAACTACATCTCAATTCCCAGAAGTATGGAAAATAGCTAATGTTATTCCTATTGGAAAAAAAAATGTCTGCTACTGAGCTGACATACTACCGTCCCATCAGCATTCTCAGTTTTCTTTTCAAAGTCTTGGAAAAGCTTATGCGAGCCCATATTGAAAATTATGTAACAAGTAATGATCTCCTGGTTTTCGTGCACGACATAGCTGTGAATCTGTGTTACTCAAGGTCACTACGGACTTGCGATCGGCTCTAGATCAAGGAGATCTTGGTGTGATGGTTTTGTTAGACATTTTAAGGGCATTTGATTGTGTTGTACATGAAAAACTGCTGCGTAAGTTATATGTAAACTTTTATTTCTCCTCTTCAGCTGTTAAAATGATATCCAATTTTCTCTCAAATAGGTCGCAACAGGTGGTCATCAAAGGTGTTCCGTCTTCCCGAATGCATTTAGCATGTGGAGTTCCTCAAGGTTCAGTCTTAGGACCTCTTCTTTTTAGTCTTTACATTAACGATTTATGTGACGTCGGACGTCGTGCATGACGTTCAATTGCACCTGTATGCAGATGATGTACAGCTATACTTATGTAGACCTCGTGGACTGATTGAGGACTGTATCTGCAGAATAAACGATGATCTCTCAGAAATTTTTAGGTGGACAATTGATAATAAACTGCTTCTTAACCCCAATAAATCGCAATGTATAGCCCTCTCTAATTCTGATCTTAATATTGAGGATCTTCCCCCAATTATGCTTAATAAAGTGGAACTACCATATGTGAACTGTATAACCAATCTGGGAGTGAAAATTAATAATCGTTTGAGGTGCTGTGATCATATCAAATCTATGGTAAGCAAAATTTATGGTGGGCTTAGGAGACTCTGGCTGTCTGCAAATATACTTCCCGTCGATCTGCGTTTGAGACTAGTTAGGACACTTTTGGTGCCTCTTTTTGCTTATGGTTTTGCTCTCGGTTTGCGTCGTTCTGCTCATATTTCTCCTTATAGATCATTGATTTTGGGTTGTACTCTAGATTCGTACCTAAAGGGTAAAGCACTGATTTTCCTGCATAATCTTATTCGCACAAGTGAGCCAGAGTATCTTTTTTGTAACGTAAATTTTCTGCAGTCCCTGAGAGGACGTAAACTTCTAATTCCTCGTTTCAATTCATCCATCCTTGAGGGATCTTACTTTGTTCAGGTTGCACGCCTTTGGAATTCCCTACCCCCCCATGCACAGAGTGTTACTTCTATCAGTGAATTTAGGAAGCTTATAACGTAATTGTTTTTCACTAATTACTAGCTGATTGTGTCGAACTCTTTTCTTCTTATATTTTGACTATGTTTTTCTTTTCTTTTTCTTTTCTTTTTCTTTTCTTTCCCTTTCGATTTTTACTATTTTTCTAATATATTGTAAGTATTACGTTTTATTTTTCTCTCTCTTTTTATTTTAATTTTATTTTGTAGTTTACTAGCTAATCTAGCCGTTCTTTCATTGTACTAGTATAAGATTTCTAATCTTGTGTACATATCAGGTAAATAAAATGATTGATTGATTGATTGATTGATATCCTCTGAGGTCGATTGCTTAACCAAAACTAATTTTTCCTTTAGTACAATTTGCAATTCCATAAATCGCATATATCGATTATAAATCAAACCCAGCAATAAATGACAAAATACTGACAAATTCTATAAATTCCAAGTTTTGAGTGGGTCAAATTAGTACTACATATTTTGTATCACGGTCACATGGTAGCTTCGAAGCTTCGAATTTCTTCTATTCGAAGGTCCAAGCTTCTACCTTCGAAGCTTCGGAGCATCGACAAAAAAAAATTGAAGCTTCGAAAATTAATAGCCCTAATCCGAACTCCTTACATAAAGCTTCCTTAAACTATTGAGCAAGTACATAGTATACATGTGTCAGAGTATACCACTTTTTTGAAACTCTATACACAATAATCAATATGCTCCACGAAGGGTTCATCCAAGATTTCCGAGATAGATTTCAAGAGCCATTGCATAGACGACTGAATCTATGATCGAAATACCTGACGCACACTACCGGATCGGCTCTTATACATTTTTGCCGACAGTTCTATATTTTCTTCACGTTCTGATGAAATATCAACGCTAATTACTATTTTAGCAAGAATGACCAGAAATTAAACCCATTTCATTTCAGCGGTTGTGAGAGTAATAAAAATTTCGATAGATTGAAATTGCCTATTTATTGCGATAACTTTGATTTCCTACAGTTATCAATGGAATGGTAAAAATTGCATTTGCAATTGCCCTAGATCGAATTCGGTAGACATCGTTGTGTTGCACTAAATCTTGGTAGAAGGCAGAAAACATCTTTTTCTTGTATAGAAATCGCACATTTCTAATGTTCAACTACTCATATTTCGTTTAAGTTTAAGCAAGTGTTTTTTACAGACGTTACTATGTAGTTCGGATCTTGCAATTTTTTATATGAGAGGTTGCTGGTGGACCTGACAGATAATGTCTGTGTGCTATTTGACTGATATCATATGCTTCGCAGGATACCAATGGAGAGTAGTACTGTTGACTTAAGATTGAATCTCTCTGAAACAAAAGTATGACGGAATAATTTAAACAGTGCCTATCCAATGAAAAGCTTTAGAGAACCTCGGGTCACAACTCACAATAGTTTCGGTAGAAAAAACAAAAAAGAAAGTGGAACTGGATAGCCCATATACATCGAGGCGGCAATGAAATAATCTCTAAACACATCCTTAAATCAATGTGATAGATATTTTTGCACTGAAGGCTATGTACTTCTTAAATTCGATATGTAAAGTAATATTTAGATGTTAAAAAAAATATATAGCATAGGTAAATGAAACGAGAAACTGAAATCAAATTAGAAATTTCGACTTTAGTACAAACGTTGAAACCTAGAGCAGCTCCTCTCCTGCTTGTAGATTGCTGGAGAGTTCCAGGGATCTCATTTCGATATACTTACCTTAAATTACGGGCGTTGTTGGTATACATTATGCTAGGAATTCTTGTGAATGACCACTACGAGACTATCAATAAAACAGAAAATAAAAGAATCCCTGGAGTACTTTATTGATGTCAGTTACGAAAATAATCAACTCACATTGCAAACAGGTACCAAAACCCAGGAAGAAATATTATTTTTAGCAGAGGTGCCTGATTTATTCTACCAAAAGCTTTAGAGGAGTCTAAGAGAATGAGGAAAGAAAAAATCTCTGTGTGCAAGGCAACTCAAACGTCATCAGACCCCTTGACCAAGGGGGTGATATAGCTATGCTTAGGGCGAAAACTTCATTAAAATTTTGATAATGGGTTATTGGTGTTTAAATGTGAAATAAGGTGTTTGTTCAGGATAATTTCGTAAGATTTGGGCAGAAAGGGGGAGAATCGAAATAGGATGATTAGTTAGAGAGATGAACGTAATGGCTCGTCAGGTATTGTTCATGGGTAGATTAAGATATTTTGAGTAGATTATACTCCCTTCTAAAGCTTAAGGGTCCATAAATAGTAATCGTGGATGGTGTTAGATTTGATAATTATAAAAATTAAAAAAAAGCCATATCTATGTTAGAAATGGTATTATATTACATTTGGATGACCAAAAAGTGATTACAAACTAATTTTCCGCCAATTCAGTCAATCGTGGCAGTTTTGGCAGACCTAATAAAAAAATATAAATGGAATTTTAATACGAAACTTGACGGAAATGTAGATTGATAGAAAATTAATCTTGTATCGCCAAGATCGGTCATGTTATTCTTGTGATATACATATATGGCGGAAATATGTCCCACTGTCTTTTTGGAGTAGAAATTACATGTATAAAGTTATTTAAAAAAAAAAACTTTATTTACTCATCATTTATTATGAGCTCATACGTGTATTTTGTTCAACACATGAAGATCGCACATATCTGCAAGAGAACTTAGCATATTTTTTGGAAGATTTATTTTATAAATAAAGAAGGAATTAGCAAAAACTGGACACAAAATTGCTACCATTAATATGAATATGGCCTAAAGGATTGTAAGATAAAACAATACAATTAATCGAAATATAGCAGAAAATTGGTATAGGTATTAATTATTAGTAATAATCTATATATCTAAATATCGAGAATAAATTTTACCTTAAGTCCCATTCAGCATATATTTTGACATATAATGCTTTATCCTAAAATATAACGTGCATCACACCTTCAATATTGATTAGTAAAGTTTGCCTCGAAATTGTGGCAGCAGGAAAATTTCAATTTGCTCAAGTTCCGCTACATCTTAAAGTTTAAACTCTATTTATTTGGCTTCCTTATGTATATTGAGGTTTACCATGGTCTTCATGGAGTATAGTCTAGATATTAACTTAAGTAGTTCTCCTTACTACAAATATAAGTAACTACAAACCGAAACTGACTCTCTCATATTAACTTATACATATGCATATCTTCGAAAAAATCTATATCTCTATTTATATAGGGTAGAGAGGGGCTAGTTTCCAGAAACTAACATTATTCGAAATTTATTTGTGGGATAAACATATTATAAACACCAACATCAAGTCTATTTAATCTAGAATCGATATATTGAGGTAGTTTTACTGTACAAAATATACGTAAGGAAAAAATATTGTATTTGCCAAGAAAGTCAGATCTGCTCAACTTAGCTGTGTATGGGGCACGTTTAACATTGGTGATAATTAAATTATTATCATATACCTACATACGTTTCGCGAAACAATACGTTTTATAATTACATATTTATTTGAAATCAACAGCTACAATTTAAGTCAGCTTTTAACTATGTGGGTACCCCAGTCTCATCAACATTCCAAATTCTTGAAGCAGTAAATGCGTGCTTATCTTTACATTATTGAATTAAATTGTGTTGCCTTCTCAAGGTTGGTGGGCTCTGACTTTGTTATAGTTAATGTGGGGTTCCTCTTTAAGAAAATCGTAAACCATTCCTTGCCTGCCATTTTATTATTAGACTATTAGACATGTTAATTTTGAGCATCTTTATAGGTAGGACATAGTCCGTGAAATATAGAGGACATTTAAAATAAGTAATCTGTAAGAGAACATTCTTACTCCGTAGTAAAGACCTGTCTCGGAGTCAAATAACCCATCGTTGGCATTCCATCTTTAGATTTGTATTTAGCTATATACTTTGTCTATATATGTCATGTATTTTATATTAAACTTTTTGGCATCAGCATTAATACTCTTATGTTTTTCCAAAGCAGCCCTTACTGCTTCATCCAATTGTGTTGCAGTGGCTGAAACTCTTGCTCTTGCTCAGCTAGCTCGGACCACAGTTTTGCAGATACATTATAGAATATAAATAAAACAGTTGAACTCTAAAGTACCCCATACACTTATCAATTTATTGCTCAACTTTACCTCAACTTGAAGTTGAGGCGATAAATTGATATGTGTGTGGGCCTGTTGAACCCTCAATATCTGGTTGAGAGTGAAGTTGAGCTGTTGATTTATGTCGAAGATCAACTTGCGGTTGGCATAAACGGATTGCTGCGTGTGTGGGCATGTTGGTCAACTGTTGGTATAATTTCAGTATATTTGAAGCTTTTGGAGGATAAGTTGGTGGTTGAGTTTTGAAATTTTAAAAGTTTTGTAAGTGTTTTTTGTAATTTAATACTAGACTAGATATATATTATCTTTATATTTATTTGTACTAGGTTTAGATGGTTTCAATAAAGGAAAAACGATTCTAGGAAGAATTCGTAGAATTGTATAAAAGTTTTCCATGCTTATGGAATACGAAAAGTCAGGAAATTAGCAATAAAAATGTGCGTAGCATATAAAGAGTTAATTGAAAAATGCCAAGAAATTAATGCCCAGGCTGATAAAAATTTTGTGTATAAGCGAATTACTAATATGCGTACATCATTTAGACGAGAGCTAAGGAAGGTAAAACAATCGCGGACTACTGGTAGCTCTATAGACGATGTCTATGCATTCCTACGCTTTGGTAATTCAAGCTATTACAGTTTACAGCTGAAGATGATACTGAAAGAAGTGAAATATGCACATTGACAGACGAAAATTCCTCGAATACAGCGGGGGAGTACGAGGAAGAATCAGAACAGGTAAGTAATAAAAAATAAAATAAGTAAAAAACGAGTTTTCAAACAAAACTGAGGCCAAGCCGCATGAAAAAGTAGAAAATAAACTTTTCTTCACACACAGAGGTGGACTCAGATTTTTTGATTGGGACATTTCTCTTGAATATTCTTTCTTCGTGAATCAAATCACTTATTACCTCTGATTGATCATACTGAAATATATCGGTGATTGTCAGCGAATAAAATCTGAGTCCACCTCTGTGTGTGAAGAAAAGTTTATTTTCTACTTTTTCATGCGGCTTAGCCTCAGTTTTGTTTGAAAACTCGTTTTTTAATTATTTTATTTTCTGCCTTTTCGCGTTAACTAAATTGTTATTACGTGCTGCATGGAGATATTTTAAAACAATTTTTAAGTAATGTTTAGTGCCGATCCGAAAACAAATATTTGTCGAGTATCAAATCGTTGAAGTACTGCAACGGTTTTCTGAAATTCAAATTATGTTTTAAACAGCCCTTTTTAGCTGTATTCCAACTTGATCCCATATAACATGAATTTTCCCGATTTTCCATGTTTTCCACAGACTTTTCCTATTACTATGAAATTTTTTTAAAAATTTACATGAATTTTCCTCGATTTTTCATGCAAGTTTTCATGATTGTTGAAGAGAAAGTATTGATGCCAGTAAGACGGAAAAAAATAATTCCGCATAGTTTATAAAACTTTTTTGTCGGAAAGTTTTCCGGAAAAGTCGGAAAATTCCGGAAATTTTCAAAACGCTCAAACGCTTCCCTGGTTTGGAAAACTCGGGAAAAGCGTTTGACATGAATTTTCCTCGATTTTTTCTACAAGTTTTCACCATTGTCGGAGAGAAAGTAATAATGCCGTTGAAAGGGAACTTGATCCTGCATAATTAAGAAAACTTTTTTACCGGAAAATTTTCCGGAAAAGTCGAAAAAATCCGCAAAATTTTTTCGGAAAAATCGGAAAACTGCTTTTTTCCTGAAACGGATTTATTACTAATGAAATTTGTACCAAATTTTCAAATGATTTTTCCCGATTTTCCGGGTCTTCCATGGAAATTTCCGGTTCAAATTTCGATAGATTCAATTATCACGCGACATGAACCTGTGTGCCAAATTTCAGCTCGCTGTGATGACGAAAAGTGGGTCTACGAGATTGTCGAAAATAGTAAAAAGAAATATACAGACAAATTCGTGTACGAATTAAAGGGAATGGCCTCAAAAATATTAATTTGTTTTTTAAATTTTTTATTGAGAGTGTACTGTAATTCAACTTTTCCTTCGTTGTTGTAATTTTTTTTTTAAATTATTTCGGATACTTTTAGCATTATTGTTTAAAACTCTGCGAGAGTTTGTTTGAATGCTTGATCTCCACTCTCCAGGATTAATGCATCCATTTTCTATATCCTCTTGATCAATGGAACCAGGTGAAATATGTATATCCTACTTTGGAATGTCTCCTCAAATAATTGTGCAAAGCGTAAGATGACAGCACAACAGCATCAACATGTGCAATATCTAATCTTAATTGCTTTTGAAATACTCCAAATCTAGACGTAAAATGTCAAAAGCATTTTCAACGACCCGTCTAGCACGGCACAGTCTATAATTAAAAATTCTTTCATCATTTGTTATCCCTTTTTGGGAATAAGGCTTTTAGAGATGTTCTTCCAAAGGAAACGCTTCATCTCCAATAAAAGCAAATGGATACAATTCTCTTGAATTTTCGAGTCGTTTTGGTGGTGGAATATTAAGGTTATTTTCTTGTAATCTTTTATAAAATTGTGTGGATTTAAAAATCCCTCCATCTGACACTCGACCGTTTGTGCTCGTATGAACGTAGATAAATTCTTATTGGGCATTTACTATTGTAAATAATACAACGCTGAATCCACCTTTATAATTGTAGTAATATGACCCACTATTTGGGGGCTTTTGTATGGCTACATGCTTGCCATTTACAGCGCCAAGACAGTTTTTGAATTGCCAAAATTGTTTAAATTCCTCTGCAACGCTCTCCCATTCTATTTGCGTGGACGGAATCTGAAAAAAATATTATACCACAGTTATACAAGTTTTATCGTAGTGAAAGTGATATTAAAAGCAAACTTAACTATATCAGGTATCTTATTACATTTCAATAATTATTTTGTCTTGTTACTTCCAGAATATTCAGAGGCCAGCTTCTCCCAGCTTACCATTGCGACAAACTATCGCCTTAAGTGCTATGACAAAGAGAAAGAAGCCCTCTTTAGAACAACAGCAGAGCAGTTTTTTCTTAAATGCAAATAAATTTATGGCCGCAGATTCTCCACGAGATGACGAGTGTGACACTAAGAGGCTGGCTTTTCAGCTACGTGGAATGACTGAAAATCAAAGAGTCATGGCGGAAAAATTAACATCAGACATTATGTTCTATAGAAAACTTGGACAATTAACGGAAAATTCGTCTGTATCATTAAAGAATCATGTTCAACGCCCTGCATATTATTCAAATTATGAACAACAGCCTATTATAATACATTCGCAACCGCCTTCTACAAGTCAATCACAACAGCCAATCTTACTAAGCTCGGAAGGAAATACGAGTTCGTCCCTACAACAACGTGGTGTCTAACCGAATACTTACATTATAAGGAAAAGTGAGTTTATGTAGTATAAAAATTACGGATTTTTAAAATAACCTTTTTTTTAATTACCTACGTGAATATCTTTAATTTTTTTTTTTTTGTGAATATATCCGTACCCCAGAGCAAAAGGGTATTAAGTCACAAAATGTAAATTTTACAGGAGAGCGTAAAATACAATAATTTTATTGTACAGGATAAGAAACAAGTAGAAATAATTATTATTTATACTTGTTTTGTAGCCTGTACAAATTAATAATTTAAATTTGATTGAGTAATATGAATAATTATAATGGTCGGTTTTTGGAATTATCAAGATTTTTGAAAACTAAATTTTGTACAGGAAAAATGGACTTAATATTTTTTTTTGCTTTCAGAAACATTTCATAACTGTGACTTAATATTTGAAATTTGCACTTTATAATTATGGTAAAGTAGGAGCTTAGAGTTTTTATGCTGGAAAAAAATAAAAAAATGATTATAGTAAAGCCATAAGTACCCGAATATTTTTAAAAACAAGAACCAAAGAAAAAATAAAAATTGGCGTAATGTAACTGACCTTTTATTCTTAAGCAATTAACAAAATTGTTTTAATAGTTACATAATAAACAAAGCTGGCTAAACATAAAAAGCTTCAAAAAAAGTATTAGGTATTTACTCTAATCGTCTGTATTTTCATTCATAATTGATTCCTCATGCACAAGGCTCTGAAAAAAATTGTGGAATCTTACTGGAACCCACTTTAAGAGTTTTTGAAGATCTTTGATTTCTTTTGTACTTATCGGATATAAAGTATCTCGTAAGGGAACCACCGAATCTTCTGCAGATTGGAGATTTCTACATCTTCTATTACAATTTACACTTTGGAAATCTTGATCAAAATCTGTTTTAAAGTAGAGAACTCCAGGTGTTTCTTGTCTAACCTGCATAAAAACAATTTTCGAAATTAAATTTTTTTCGTTATTCTCGGTTTTTTTTATATTTTGTAATGGTGAATTGGAAGAATTGTACATTTTATTGAAGTTTTTGTTTTTGCCTGAAATCCTTGCCAACTGTAACCAATCCCATGGGGTAATAATTTGAAAATTGGGACATTTTTTAGTCTCTCCTTCTATAACTGAGTGTGTCCACGCAAAAGAAATTTGTGACTGATCTCTTTGATGTGTGGATTCAATGCAAGCAGATAAAAATAGCACATGATCATCTGTAAATTGCGGTTTTGTGAGGGGCAATTGTCGGTCCAAATAACCACAGATCTTATGCTTTGAGGTAAAGAATTTATGTATCGGACCAAGCATGAGGCCATTTCGCTCCCACCCCGCCCAGCAACTGACTCATACCACATTAGACAGTTTGCCTTGTATTCTGTTGCATCGTAAATTGTATAGTTAAAACACCACAGTTTTAAACTATAAAAACTTTGGGAATTTGTTAGCTTTGGGCAAGGAAGACATTTTTGAAGATCTATCATTAAAACTTTTTGTCCAGGATTATTTAAGGACATCTCTTTGTCCATTTTTTAAAGATTGTATCTTTTATCTGCCTCCAATAAATGAGAGTTGTATCGTGCCTGTGAAGATTCTCGCTCAGCATCAGAATTTGATTGTCTTAGATTAATCAAAAACTCGTCACACATATCGCAAGTGTCTTTTGAAGGAGCGGCGAAGGATAAATTAAATTCTGTATTAAAAATTTGGCTGTAAAGCCATTCCTTGCCAACATTATCAAAAGGAATATTTTCCAAGGTACATTCCTCTTTATAAATCTGGTACATTGCAGAAATATTTAAATGGCTTCCTAAATATTTTTTTGCTGTACTTCTGCGGCTATAATGTGATTCTTCACATGGAAAAGCCATGATATGCTCATGGATCCTATTCTTTACTTCATTGCTCTCTTTATTAATTGACGGCGGCTTTCCTCTTTTGTCGCATTCGATAACTCCACCGGACTGACGTTTTTGCAGGGCATATCTAACAAATGTTTGAGAAATATCCAGCGTACTCGAAAAGAACTTTCTGCAGACCTGATATTTTTTTCCTTCTATAGTAAAAAAATACTTCATGCTATATTGGCGTTTCCCAGCTCGACTACCTATTCGTTCTCTTTTTCTTTGGACAGATATTTCTTCAGGACAAGAACACAAAAACTGTCCTTTTTGTTCAATTTTGGTCTCCTGATTCCGAAATTCTCTGTGAATTTGTGTTCTCTGAGGACCTAAGATCTTCTCGTTGCATTTCAAGTGGCAGTTTCTACAAGGTTCTCGTATTTTTTTCTCTTTCGTAGTCCGTTTAGTTTTCGAGGATTTATATTTTTTGCCAGACACCCTTATTTTTTTCCGCACATTTCTTTGCCACATATTTTCGTTTCTTACACGTTTCTTTCCTTTCTTCTGTTTGTCTGTTTCTAGGGACTCTTCTATCTCCTCATCACCATCATCATGAGTGGATTCAGAATTGCTCTCACTGCTGGAATTAATGCTAGGGACAAAAGAGCTTGCAGAATCTTCGAATGGGTCTATTTCATCTTCGTATATATTACTTGTAGACGGAATAGGCGACATTGCTGGTTTATTAATCTCTTTACTAACTAAGGTACCACTTGTTGAACTGATGGCTTCAGCAACATCTGCCGTGGCAGGTGTATTTATTTGTACTTCAATTGTATTTACTAGCAAATTAGTAAAGTTATAAGATATATCCAACAAACGAGGTGAGGGGGTCTTCACATCTCTACTTTCTACGGTTTCCATTGAATCAATTTTGGTCCATCATTTGACATAAGTAGATAATTCTCATCAACAGGAAAAACTTGAGAACAGAAAAAAATAAAAATTATATTACGCTAAGCATGCTGGTTGCGCCACTGTACTAATGTATTACAAGAAATAATAATACGTAAGAGGACTTACGTTGGCTTGAGAGGCCTTCCACTAAAGAGTCTTCATTTTTGGTGTACCCTGTATTTTTCAGAGCAAGCTGAAGCATTCTGCGGGATCTATCTCGCATTTTTAGCTAGTATTGGTAGCTTTTGCATTAAGCCATTTATAAATAAACATAAACCACTTTAGTTAAACAAAAAACGAATTTTATTTTGCAATCAATAATAGCAAGTGCATCACAACATATCAGACAGTGAACTAAACTAATACGTGCGTTAAAAACCTGTACAAACTTGTAGATACTTGCACTGTTTCCTTGGCTCACGTTGTGATCGTGGACTTAATACTTTTTTTGACATAATATGGTTTTGCCCTGGGTGATTTATGTATTATGTTGGACCTAATACATGTGATATAAAGAAACTACTGTTTTGCTCCAGAAGCAAAGTGGACTTAATACTGTTCATAAAATGCTATTTTCGTTATTTTACGTCCAATAGTCTTATGTAGTAGACCACTAAATAGAGCGCGAAATTCAAATCCAGATGAGTCAAAGAACGGAAATATTGAAATTTTGGACTTAATACCCTTTTGCTCTGAGGTACGGATATTATATTAATCCAAATAATGTGAATATATTTGTTGTTTTGTTTGGATCAAAAATGTGACTTTTAATTAATTTTACCTTTAATTCCTCCTTTAATGCCGTGTATATAGCCCAACAGGTTTCTGGAACAATTTTTCCGAGCGCTTGTGGGGTGAAATTACCGCACAAAATTTTAGATCCTCGTAGCTTTTTCCAGTGGCAAGAAAACGCAGAGTTACCACTAATCTCTCTTCAGCGCTAATAGCGTCTCGCATAAAAGTATGTTTTTTGCTAATTAACGATTTCACTAGTGTCAGTAAATAATCAAAAGTTTGACTATCCATACGGAGAAAATTTTTGAAATCATCGGGCTCATTTTCTCTCAAATGCTTCAGCAAATTCATTTCCGAATTTTTATCCCAAGCTCTTTTTTTTTTCTTTTTTTTTTATTCAAATTCAAAACGGCACCTGCTAGAATAATGATCTGTTTCTTTTTTTAAATTAATTGCGATGCCATCTTTATTAAAATTCAACAGCAACTGATTTGAGGTGAAATTAAGAAGTGTGTGAGGATGTTGTCAAGTTGATCAACCGTTGTGCCATCTTCAAGTTGAGCAACAGATTGATATGTGTGTGGGCCACTTAAATCAAAGTTATATTAAAATGCTAAAATAGATTAAATGTATTGTACAAAGAACCTTATTTCGACCATATTCTGATAAGAGTAATCAAATAAGGAGAAAAAGAAACACAGCTCAACTTTTTTTCTTTTCTACGAAAAATCTAACAAAACAACCGTGCACCGCGTTTGTTTACCGAAATGAGACTGACGCTATCACGTTTTAGGCCAGATATGTACTTGCCGCTTTGACTTCCGTCCTGTGCTATGGGGTTCTTACAATAATAATTATTTGTAGGGATATAGCAGTTGTCCAACTTACCCCAATGGTCAACTAGCGCCTCCCTTCCGTTTAATATTTACCGAAAATAATATTTCGCTATTAACAGCCGTTTTTATTATTTCCCATCTCAAAGTTTAATAAAGTTTCCCTAAATATCACAGACGCTTGGCAATAAACGAATTATGCTCAAATTTCTTTAAGGCAGATAGAAAGCGAGAATTATAATAAAAAGCGCTTCTTCTCCTTGAATATCCACCAAAACAAGGAAGCCGATAAAATATCAGACAAAAACGAACCTTTTTTTCATTCAAGTATTTGCATTCAACTCCTAAAGTCAAGCGGAATGTTCCAATTTTATTTAAAAAGAAAGAAAAAAAGAAAATAAAGAAAATTCTTTTTTTCCCAAAGATCCAGAAAAGCCCCTGGAATTAACGAGATAATCACCGCTCATAAATTATAGAGCTTTGACCCTTTTTCTTAGAAATCAAGCAGTTTTCTGGCCTTTTTGAGATTTTGTTCGAAGGCGAACGTAAAAAAAAATTCAAGCCTGGAAATTATCTTAATTATGTTCGGGGAGTAAACTTTTTAATGTGATAATCGAAAGTTTTTCAAAAGTTTTCCTTACTGATCCAATTGAAGCCCTAAATAGGATAGCAGTGAAAAGCAATTTTTTTTTTTTTTGAAAATAAACAGTGAAAATGAAGCAAGAGGAAAATGGGTGTAAAAGAGGGTTATATTCTGGTAAATCAGGAACAGGTAACGTGGTTAGGAAGAAAAAAAAATCTTAATTGACAGATAAACGTGCCTGGAAAACAAAAATAGAAGAATTCCTAATTAATAGACACCTCCAAGAAATTTATGTGGCCTCGAACTATATCACTTGATGGTGTGGTTTAAATTTTACTAATGAAGTCTAGGATTGATTGATTTATTTCCCGTCGCGTCGTTGAGGAATTGTTATTTGGGGTGGGTAGAAAAAGCAAATATTAAAGGAAAATAAATGGCAATAAAAGTTCCTAAGGGTTACAATTAGATGAATTGATTGGCTTTGTTGTTTGTAGTCAATTTATTGTGTATAGGGTTTTTGAAAAATATTTGTTTCCTAAATTAATTAGTTTTAATTTTGTTAAGTTAAATTTAGATTCGAGGGGGTATATATGTATAGGTGTAAATATACCATTTACTGCAATCTGCAAGAACAATTTAGAATCTCCGTTTAAGATTATTCACGTCCCGGATTAAGTTCCTAGATAAAGTCTGAAATCTCTCTGGAATTATGATTCTGCAGACAATTTGGTGGAGGAAATTTATGCTCAAGGTAGAATAAATACCTTGTCGTTGCCGCGACGCAATTGCAGAGCAGGAGCTTCTAAGTTTTGTGGGCTTTCTGGCAGAAACTGACTCATATAAGTGCAAAAATAAATTTTTATAGTGCCTTTTGATGTGTAAATATTGAACCCACTTCTAAAATATTTTAATACACCTCTCCCCCGATTTACACTAGTTCCTTAGAAAACAGTGTAAATCGAAATCTGCAACTCGACGCAATTAAAAAGGAGCTAGATTTGGGACTAGGGAGAAGTGATATAACGTCAGAATTAGAAGGAGAAAATAATTCAGAAGAAGAAGTTTCAGCCGTACACAAGAATATTTTTCACTTTAGTAGATATTAAAATTAAAAAAAAAAAATCCTTAATAACATACATTTATAAAACTCTTCATTATTTATTTATTTTATTTTTTATGAAAAATTATTAAGAAAATAATTCAATACACTTCCATGTAAATTATTGGAATTCTCACATCATCACAATTATCCAAGTTTTGTTCCTCTTCTGTGGTAGAAATTTATTCAAAATGTCAGTCTCGAAATATTAGTTACAACAATACAGCTGATCCGATATACTTTTCGGCGAAGCATAAAGTAAAATCCTCAGTTCCGTTATTATCACTGCTGCTTTATTTTCGACGCATCTAGGACATTTTCTTATTGAAATGAATGTTACCAATTTAAGTAAAACAAAATTGTGAAATATTTTCGTATATTGTAAAAATTTTGTAACTACAATCTCTTTAGTGAAACAGAAATCTACAAGAAAGTTCCATTTCTACAAATTTGTAGCTTGTGAATTACAACTACAAATAACTTTTGGTGAAACAAAAAACTCCTACAAATTTCCACTTGTGGAATGCAACTACAATTTTGTAGTTCAGAAATTTTGTAAAATAAATAAATTTTTCTACAATTTTTCACAATTATAGATGAAAGAGTAAAGCACCGAAAACAAAAATTTCAATTATTTAATCCGTGATTTAACGTTTTATTAAATTATTGATTAAAAAGTAAAAACTAAATATGTATCGAGATGTTAGCGAAATATATAAAAAGTTTTAAGTACACATACTATATGTAATAAATTATTTAAAACTTCAAGTCTAAAGAGTGCCTATGAGTTGAAGTTGATGAAAGGTTTAAACGTACTTCGGATAGCATAAGGCCTTCAAGTAGTACATAACTAACCTCAGTCACCTGTTCAGAATGAATGATTTATGTATGCTTATCCGTCAGCATCAGAGCTATTACCTGAGAATTGACAATAAAGCGTATACCACCTAGACCTGAAAACTAATATTCTCTGCAGTTATTTATAGATTTCTGCCTCTCGCACATCAAGGATGGACAAGATCAACTAATTGTTCATAGTTATATGCCCCTATCGGTATGCATGAATGTCCTTAAATATACTGAAATCATATCAAAAACTCCAAGCTCATATATTCGTACAGGATTCGATATTTGCCTAAATGTATCTACTTTTGGGCACTGATTAGATTTGAATCCTTTAAGTGTATACGAACTAATTCCATTTCCCATTTGAAAAGTTCCTGGAAGCTTTAAGTGTTCTAGGATCAGAGAAATGCACCACTCGAAAATAGGAAAGTGCTCGAGTAGGTTCTTCATAATTGGTTTTAGTAGCAGTGAAAATCACAACCCGTAAATATTATAGCATGACTACCACTTTTATAGGGGAGCAATAAAGTCAGCAAGAAGCTCTCTTACACTCCACAAAACATTTCGTGAATGCTGCCGTGTTATAAATAACCCCATCCCCCAACCAGCCCCACCCGAAATGTTCACCTCCAGCTAGAACTATAGCAGAAGTTATGCTGAAGGTATCGTGATATATTATGGCTGAGACCATTTGGTATATTAAGAACTAAGAGCCATTTCAGACTTTCGTGTAAATAACGAATTCAGGTGTCGTTAATACAAGGTGTAAGCTTTATTTTCCTTTTTAGTCAGAATTTAAGATAATTTAGCTGTGCGCATTATTATTGCTCTGTTATATGCAAGAATGTTACATAAATGGAAGTTGTGCGACTCAAGATATATTGCGGTTAATTATCCAGAAACTAGCTGGAAGAGATGAACTCTAGAGAGAGAGAGACTTCTAGAACGAGGAAATTCGGGAAAAATAAATTTAATTTAATTCCTTCGTGTGATATTGTCGAAGACTTCCAAAGATTCCCCGTCTAGACCTTTGGCAGTCGTACAAAAATCTCACAATACTGAAGACATCAAATAGAAAATTTGTTATATTCGAGCGGCACAAAAGAGTTTTTTTCAGTTTTTTATTTATTTTTATTTTTTTTTTAATAAATTCGCAGTATATAACGCTTAATGTTGCGAAAGCTCATTCGATGGGTGCATATTTATTCCGAAAGTGCACATGTTACTGTAAAACTTTGGCGATATATCTCATTTTATTTCAACAATTTATCTGTCAGGCGAGTTTATTTGTTTCTAGGGAAAATAATGGGGGTTGCCCATATGTACTGTTAGTGCATGTATGTATATGTAGATAAACTCCCCGGAAGAGGAAGTTGCTTAGTTTAGCATCCAACTTTGTTTCAGTTAATTAATATAAATTTGTTGAGAGAAAATTAGGATTACATATTCTCTTATAAGTCAATTTCATGGGATTTTAATTTTATGATTCTCTCTCTAAGAAATTAGATCAAATATAGTTATTACAGTGGTGTCGAATATGCAATAGGAATATAGCGATTTTCAATAAAGTTATAACGGTAAAAATATATATTTAAATTTTTTCCTCGATTACTTTAGATTAGAGGGGTGCTGTTAGAGATAACCAGCCTGCTTTACTTAGACGTCAAGTGGATTCATTGCACCCTTGAACTCATGGGATACACTTCTTGAAACCGCCATAAATCCATCTTGTTTCCCTGAGAGTTCTCAGTATACATCTAAGCTATTTACTTTGCAGCCCTCCCAGATTTGAAAAGAAGTAGCTACCAATTAGACTAACCTCTTTTATTCATCAGAGCGAGGCACTCGTAAAGTACGTGTTGAATTGATTATATGTCTTCCGAATCCTTGAATCCTTACAACTCTAGCTGAAATCATTCGACGCTATTCCCAGTCTACTTGAATGGTGTCCTATGATCTAATGACCCGTAATGATACCTATTAGACTCTTATTATCTGCTCTACTACCATTAAGGAGTACTTTTGGCCTTCTCCTGTCATATGCAGGCCATAATTGCTTGCAAATACGGCAGCTTTTCCGATTTACCAACCAGAGGCTTGCCTTTTGATAGCCGTCCGTGATCATATATTCTTTTAGTGCTCCGATCGGGATCCTTACATAAGCTAGTACTGAGGAGTTATCAATTTCTGAGCCTTTTTTGGCAAACTCATCAGCAATCTCATTTCCTTGCATATCCCTATAACCAGGTATCCTACATAGGGTCACTTCTTGCCGTGTAGTTAATTCCTCAAAGCTGGTTTTGCATAACTGCACCAGTTTCAATTTAACCTGCACAGTATCCAATGGCTGTCAGTATATAGGCAGATGTGCTGTCCGAACTCTCTACGCATAGATACTATTAGTGCCACCTGATAAATCGTTGTAAGCTCAACCTGATAGACTATTGGCATTGAACAAATAATAGTACATGACATTTTATGCTGTACAAGTTAAAAGAATAAAATAAATACCTGTTAAAAAATTAAAATTAAAGTCATCAAGTTAGAATCTTTTTCTAGTTACTTACATTTATATGAACCTAGATCTACAAAAGTACAATGATAATTAAAGTAGTAGGGAAAAAACTAAATTTATGTAAGCAAAAGGAAATATAAATATTTATATTAAAATATAGAATATCTCGAAAAAGAATTGTCATTGCAAACATTCCAAATGAAGGTGATCATTTTGCTTAATATAAGAGAGATCTTCGTAATGAAGCTGGCAATGATTTCCAGAGCTTGATAGCGTAGATGAAAAGCTGACCTTCTTAATCAACTTTATATGCAAATTTGTTGCCATGTATATAATTTTGCATACATCTTATCATAGTCTAGTTTTGCATACATCTTATCATAGTCTACTTTTAGTAGCCAAATTCTAACAGCTAAACTAACTAACTAACTTGTGATAGGTTGTTTCACTGGTTGAAAATTTGGTCATAGGTTACCGTACTATCGTAGGGTCTACGGGGCCCGATAGATCGGTGTGGTGCGGGGACCTGGACCTAAGTCCAGCGAGCCCATGAATAAAGATGGCAGTGGTCCGAGTAGATAGAATAAATGTAAGCTAGTAGAATATGTATTTAGGTTGCGCAAGTTTGATAAGTTTATCCACGTATGTATAATACGTCGCAGATGCTTAGTGAGATTCAAGAGTAAAACTATAGAATGAGTAAGCATCTCACGAGACATAATGAAATCTACGAAGGTAAATTACATACCTAATTCTGGCATTAAATGTTGTTATAAGCATTCTCCAGCAAAGAGAGACCTCACACACATAGGATATTAAAAGAACCAGTAATACGCTCACTAAATGTAGTTTGGTCTCAGTTGGTGCAAGGAACCTCGTGGTCCAAAGTGAACGAAGAACCACCATAGATTCTATGCTTGACAAACCTAATGTACTCGTTGCCTGTCAAGGTCTTTTTAAAAATTACCCCAAGATTGCGATTATTAAAAATGATCGGAGCAAATGATGGCGTCCTGTAAATAACCAAAGCCTTCGATTTCACTATTTAGAATGGTACACTGATGGGTTCTCTCGAGGTTTTAATTCAAGCAATTAACGCCATCCTCAACTAAATCAATATGGTACAGGTAAAAATATCGTTGATGAACATCGAAAGGAGCAGTGGACCAAGGATTGATTCTTGAGGAACCCCAGATGCAACAGAATGTGCAGATGAATACCTATCAGATAAAAACACCATTTAATCACAAAGGGAATAGACCAATTTCGCAGCCTGCAACGAGAATTGAAAATTAACTACAAGTTTCTTGTAGGGCAGTGGAAGGCCTTAGAAATATAGGCAAAAATTAACTCCATAAATATATCCTAATCAAGCGTTATTTGAATATAATTTGTCACTTCCAGCAAAGCATAGGTACCGCTATGGTTGAGTCGAAAGCCAGATCGAAAATGATGCAACATGTTGTGGGCAGCAAGGTGCTCTGAAATTTGAAGAATAATGAGTCTTTCAAATATTTTATAAGGAAAGAGAATAATACTGATAGGAAAATAATCAGTATGAGCAGTATGAGTCTTTATGGACTGTATGACTTTTGAAAGTTTCCAGGAATTGGGAAACTGGGATCTCATAAAGCATGATTGCAAACGTGAGCGATGGGTGAAAGAAGATAAGGAAGTAGGACACGGACAAATCTTGGATTAGAAATATGGTATTGGGTGTAAGGAATAAAAATGTTCTAAAATTAGTTAAGTTTATAATTGTGAACCAAAATGTTAGACGTCGTTTAGTAGAAGTCAATAGAATTACAACATGTGCTCGATTAATTACTATTAATTACCATTTGTTTTGTTGTTATTGTTACACCTGCTTGAAGTTAAGAATAAATAAAGTATTAAAAACAAAAATTTTGACTTGATGGCAATAATTCCACTTTACGTGAAAAAATACCTAAACGGCACATCACAAGGATATTGTTTAAAACATCATCGGTTACCTGGAAAGTTGTATAGAGGACGAATCGACGTTTTCAAGGATATTTTTTATTATCCTCTTTTAAAGGATTTTATTAAAACCTGACTCGCTGTTTGTGTGAAATTAAATCTTTTTTTCTGTTTTTTTTTATATTTTTTTTATATTATTAACCCAAGTTTAAGGGGTTATGCAAAGCACAGCATGGCAAGAAGGAGACAAGGAACGAAATTAGGGAACGTAAGAAAAGTACCGGAGTTGCTGATGTATGTCACTTTTAAACTTTCGCATATTATACCTATTACGCAGGAAAAACAGAAGGCGGTAGATTGTTCCACATTCGCCCAGTTCGGTATAAAAAGCATCACGTCCACAGTTTGTAGCACAATTATTGCATGAGGGAATCATGCTTACTGACGGTGAATAGGAAATTAATGATCCATCAAAACAAACGGAAGTGGAAAAATTATGATTTTGTTTTAAAGAGATGAGACAGCTTTGGGACTTAGATGCAAAGAGTTCGACGTGATTCGTGAATTCATATGGGATTTCAAAATGCTTCTTCTTGAGTGAAGTATTCAATGGTCATTTGTAACTAGAAGTAGAAATTTACCAGACCACTTCCAATAAATATCACAAGATATAGAATGCGTCGGTACAGTGAAAGCTCAGTAAATTGTACACTAAAATATTCTGTAAAGAATTCGTTAGACTTAATCAACAAATATTTGGTATGTGTTGATGAGTCAAAACAAAGACTTCTTGAAACTTGCCACCCAAAATCAATAAGTTGTGTGATGAAAAAACAAATAAATTTTTTTATGCTGTTGCCGCTATACCGGAATATAAAAAATAGCCTTCTTGTACAAGTAGAAAGTTTACCCGGCAATAAATCTACTCATGTACATAAGTAGTTATACAATAAAGTAAAAAAATTCAATCATTCCATATAGTAGCAAATTCGTCTCGTTCGATGTATGTTGCCATTTTTTAGAATTTATTAAAATCAATAATTTGTAGTGGGATATATGTCAAGCAGATACTTGCAAAACTTGTAGATCGTACGCTTGCTCATGCACTTTCCAGAATAAAAATCGGCGAACTCAACTTTAATTCAACACCACAAGTCCTTACAGCTCACTCTTCATTTACGTGATAGATTTTGGTAAGCATAAATAGAGCTGTAAATAATTAGCATTAGGATTGCGATTTTTGCAGTCATCCAAGCAGATTAGAAGAACGTTATCTGAGTTAGTCCTTTTCTAAGGGACTTTTGAGTCTAGCACATTAATTAAATAATTATTTTTTAGTAATTATCCTACGGAAAGGTCTTGAATAAAGATAATGATTTTCCTTCCTCTTCGTATATTTGATTGCATTTTTAATTATTTTTATTTACTATCGTTTAAGTTTTTTGACATTTTTCTTCTTCATCTCTTTTATTTGTGGTACTATAAAAATTTTTTGCGGGGAGCAAAAATATTCAGTATTTTTATTTCTTGAAGCTTACATCTGCCTTTTTAATGAATGGATCTCGTACAGGCCTAAAATAATATTAAATAATACTTGAATATGTTTGGAAAAGAAAATCGGTGAACTGGGTATTCGTAGTATTTACAAAATTTAAATTAACTAGTTTTTAACCGCCAAAAAAGATGTTAGTAAATTAATTTTCCTATCACCGTAGGATAATTATAAATGGACATATATTACCTGTGTTCTTTTATGTCCGCAGAACAGAGCAGAGCAAAAGATACACAAAAGAACGCCTCATACATTTTCATAGAAGATTTAAATAAAGCGAACAGTACAAATAGTTCACTTCAATTGCTCTCCAATATATGGGAGTTCTAGAACAAGGTACACAAAATAATACAGATACTGATGGTTAATCTTTGCAATTAACCTCTAAAAATCATTCATATTCGAAATGCGAGGTGGTTTATATACTGTCCTTACTGTCGGTTTGAGAATGTGCAAATTAAATTGTTAAAGGAGTTTTTCGTATTTTTATAACGATTTGTTAGACAGTAAAAATGTTAGTAACCAATTTCATAGGTTTTTGTATTGGAAAGAAGTCTTCAGAATATTGAAACTTGAAAAGTTTGAAAATCTGCGAGTTTCGTATGGCAACCGTACGTAAGAGTTGCTAGATTCATTTACTTTCATTCTAAGATGTACAATGTGGCGAAAACACCGTATACAAAGTTTCAGCTCTCGAGCGTAACGTCTTTTCAGGATATGTATATAAAGGGTTTTCCAATAAGAGGTGTTATTTTAATTAACCCGCTATTTCTGTAGATGTCACTTTTGGAGCTGTCATTTTTTGACATTTGACAAGTAAAAACTACGCCATTAATAAAAATTCAACGATACACGATTCAACAATGCATTGAAATTGAATTGGTAGAAAAATTCGAGCTATCGGGACAAGTTAGTTATGTGAAGAATAAAACCCGTGCACGTCGCTCAAGCGCAGCCAAGAATATTGCTGCTGTAGCCGAAAGTGTTGAAGAAAACCCAGGTTTGTCCATTCCTTGTCATTCTTTGGAATTAGGCATTCCACAAACGTAATTACACCGTATTTTGGATAAAGATTTGGGTCTTAAGGCTTATAAAGTTCAGTTTACACAAGAACTCAAGCCGGCCGATCATCAACAACGTCGAGTCTTTGCTGATTGGGTCCTTGAAATGCATGAAAATGATCCGGAATTCCATCGAAAACTCATCTTGAGTGATGAGGCCCATTTCCACCTCGATGGCTTCGTCAACAAGCAAAATTGTCGCATCTGGGGCTCGGAAAACCCAAGAGTTATTGTTGAAAAGCCTCTCTATCCTCAACGTGTGACTGTTTGGTGCGGTTTATGGTCCCGCGGGGTCATTGGACCTTACTTTTTCGAAAATGAGGCTGGAGCAACAGTTACGGTGAATGGATTGCGCTATCGACAGATGATTAATGATTTTTTATGGCCGGAATTGGATGGCATTGATCTAGACAACGTTTACTTTCAACAAGACGGCGCTACGTGCCATACAAGCAACGAAACCATTGATCTCTTACGGGAAAAGTTTCCGGACTGTGTTATCTCTCGAAGAGGTGATCACAATTGGCCACCGAGATCTTGTGACTTAACACCTTGCGACTTCTTCATTTGGGGCCACGTGAAAGAGAAGCTCTAAGCCAACAGCCCAGCGTCGATTCAAGACCTCAAAGATTGAATTCGTGAGGCTATCGGGGACATAGGGCAGCCACTTTGCGATTTGGTTATGGAAAATTTTCATGAAAAGGATATGGACCTGTAGGCGTGGTCGTGGTGCTCATTTGGCTGATGTTATTTTCCATTATTAATGGCATACCTTCCTCTTTATAATGAAATAAAGATCCGATCATTTATCTCAAAAAATGGCATTTTTCTTTGAATATCAAAATAACACCTCTTATTGGAAAACCCTTTATATAATGAGAAACGAAATTTTTGTATGACAATCCTACGAATGAGTTGCCTAATTTTGCGCTAAGATCTGCAATTTTTACGAAAATGCCATGGAATTTCTAAGTCAATATGCCCTCGGGTTGACAGTACGGACGGATTAACAGATTAAACATATTTTTGGTTTCTTTTCTATTTGGTTTCAGTTCTTAATTCGAGTATTAATAGCCCAATTTTGGAGGCTAGGAGTTAGCTTAATTGGACTGATAGTCTTTATTTCTTCAGAGACTTGAAATCGCTCAACGATCAGCAACATATATAGAGTAAAAATATTCAAAATTTTAGACTCCCCTTGAATGAAATGAAGTACTCACATAAATACATATATGAGAAATGATTAATGACAGGTAGCTAACTACTTTATTAGATTATTTGGATTGAGATAAGGGATAAGTCGAACGAAATAATTATAATAGGTGTAGTAATTTGGGTGAATATATAAACTAGAAAAGACTTAGACTTAAAGATAATAAAGTGTAGTCTTCTTTCTCTTCCTTTATAAAATATCAATTTTTGTTTACAATTTTTGGAAATAATCTATTTCTATTTCAACGAAAAGCTAATATTCTTTGGATAGCATACTTTCGTACCTGTACAAACTCATTATTTTTTTATCTATTTTCTCAATTTTTATTCCAAGATGTTATGTCCCTTCAGGGTCTTTTTGAAATCTCCTTTCATTATGGCGGCTTGTTTTTATTAAAAAAAAAAAAATAATCATATAAAAATCAGTGCAAGAGTCCTCTTTTATAAACTTACACATACTTTTAAGAAGGTAATTACCTTTTACATTTTCCTTTAATATGTTTCTATACAATATCGTCTTAACAACAATTTTACTTCAACCCTCTTAACAGTCCTTCAGAGACTGTGTCCATATTATTTTGTTATTGAAACAGAAAACTTTTCAAGAGGGAACCATCAAATTTCTACCATTTTATAACGTTTTACAAAATAATACTCCAGCAATGCGTTGTATTCATGAGAATGAGCTTATCTGTTCATGAAAATTGTGCAGTGGAAAATATAAAAAGGTATGAATTCAACTCAGGTCAGATGGGAATTAGTAATGTAAAGAATGGAAAGTTTTGGAGAATGAAAATATGAAAAACATGTGTAATCTGGTGTCGAAGTCAACTAAGTCGAAGATTCACTCAAATCTGTAAAAAATAGCAACTGATAAAAGTTCAATTATATTGTCTTTCTTAACTACTGAAATTGCTCCCATTAACATGCGATGAATTTTCTTTGGTTGTCCGGTCAACTTCAAATAATAAGTTCATCATAGTTTAGTGGATTTTAAAAATGAATAGGTAGAAGAATAGAAATAGATTGCAATACCATATTTGTAATCTTTTCTCTGTCCTCCGTTCTTATATTTCCTTTTACGGTTGGGAAAATAGAAAATGCTTAGTTTTATGATATTAAAAATTGAGTGGAATATTTGGAGATATTTATTGATGTTGTAATATGTATATTGAAACTAAAATTAATCTTGAAATTAAGATAATTGTCACACGCCTGAGATCAAAATTTGTCCCTGTCGATGGCATTGAAATTCAAGAGACCTAATAAATTAGGTAAGATTAAATTGGGTTGGAGTGGCGTCCGCGACATTGTCTTGCGATCAGCTACGTTTAGACCTTCAAGCAGTGACGTGGCGTCTTTGGAAGCAAGGGAAGTAATGCTTCCCATAGGTTTTCCGATGTAATTTAATTAAAACAAATAAAAATGAAAGTAAATAGAAAATTACGATAAAAAATTTCTTCAAAATAATTTCATTAAAAAATATTTTCCCTAAAGCCTTTTCATATGTCCATCGCTGTAAACTATCGAAGAGAAGTATTATAAAATTACCTTCCCCTGAACAAAACAATCAAAAACAAAGCAATCGATCAACATTCAACGAAAAGTAGAGCATTCGAATACGTTTGGGCTCTGTCTAAGATATCGCAACCGACACCACTGTCTGAGGAGGTGGTTTGCAGTTCTGCTTCCATCAGCAATCGAACAACATCCAACGAATTGTATGGCATTCGAATTCGTCAGGAATCTACCCATGACGTCACACATATCTGTGTAGCTACGCTCAATAAGAAATGGTTCTAAACCTAAGGGATGCAATTGAAAAAATGCTTCTATGGGACCTACAAACCCTGCTATACCGGTAGCATGTATTAGATTAATTTCATTCATATGGATATGTTTTTCTTATGATAGATCAAAGCTGTATTAGTTTCAACTGGAGGTGGTTTATTTGTGCTTCCATCAATATCATGCTGGTAAGTTGGTTGGGAATTATTTCGGTTGATGGAAGGCAAATATGTAAATTGTAAATTCGTGATGGGAATTTCAAATTGGATAGGGGAATATTACTTTAGAGAACAGATCGCTTGATATATGAATTATTGACAAAATCGAACAGTCGGAGGCAAATAAGCTAATGAGCGATTATAGATATTTTAATTTATTTGTCGCCGTCATGCCATAATCGCGAATCTGTTTTTTTGGCTATTCTGATCTGCCGTACTCATATGTAACTTAGGAAAACCAAATCTATATTCTATTATTCTGTGAAAAACTTATCTATATTACTTTACTAATATATATAAGATATTCCCGGTTCTAGTTTTCAAGAATGAGCTCAGATACTCGAAA
This sequence comes from Dioctria linearis, assembly GCA_963930735.1. Taxonomy (NCBI): domain Eukaryota; kingdom Metazoa; phylum Arthropoda; class Insecta; order Diptera; family Asilidae; genus Dioctria; species Dioctria linearis. The sequence continues at coordinate 297,822,262 of OZ005741.1, forward strand.
AACGTTTACTCCTAACTTTGCTACATCTCAAAAGATTAATATCTCAGTTTCATAAAGGCGACGAATGATACTCTCTGTTTCGTAATGCACTCTGTTATGAACGACTTTGAAATTTTCCAATTTTGTGTTTGGAAAATTCTTTGAAATTTCATTTACAAAGCTTAAATCCCGTTACATTCTGAAAACCATTTACCATTGGTTTCATTTTCGAGAAAACGCAAAATTTCAAATTTGTTTACAGCTTTGATTGGAACAGAGTGTATAATATTCAAATTGGTACACTGAGACCTGACTAAAATCATTCCATTAACTCCTATTATTTTAATTTGAAAGCAAGGATCTAAAAACTGAAATTCATGCTTACTCTCTCGTGCTTAAGCTTAAGGTTAAGAGCAGAAGAGACTACTAATCCACAAAGACCCTGCGGACACCGCAATTAGAGTTGATGTATTGTGTCCTCCCTTAGAGTGGTTAAATTAAATCCATCACTTTTACGAGCTCGATATTGCCGTGCAAACCACCTTATTTGGAGAGATGTTTCTCCAATCATTTTCAACCTTAAAGTTGCAAGCGCGGGATATTCACATGTGATATTTTTCGTGGCTTCATCTTCCTCTTCATACAGTCGATGCATTTCACTGTTGCAGTTGCGTATTTTCTTCAAAACTTAACTCTTTCTTAAGAAATAGATATCGAGAGGGGTATAAGTAATTTATTTGGTGTATCTGGAAACTTAGGTTTTCCGGTCTCGGCGAGTACGAGTCCCAAATTTTGAAAATTCGTCGAGTCCGAATCGAGTCTGGATCTAAATCTAAACTCAAATCAATAACCAAAAACGTTTAATATTTTGGAGCTCAGTAACGATTCTTATAGCTGAAGTTTTTATAACAAAAAAAAACAAAAAAATAACTAGAATTTGTTAAAATTAGAATTATTTATTGAATTGAATAATTCATTCAATTTTTAGTTTTATTTGTGTAATCGTTGACTTTATACAGTAACAATGGAAAGCGCGAGTATTTATTAATGTCCGCAGCAATGTGTATAATAAAAAAAATAAATAAAACATAAATCTCGAAATTGATTAGAAAATTCGTAAATACGTAGGTTACCTTTTCAATTTCCTGGTCTTTGCTTAATTTAAAAAACTTGGACTCGTCGAGTATTACAGTCGAGTCCCGAATCCGAGTAAGTCAGAGTCAAGTCGAATCGAGTGCAGAAACCCTATAATTTATTAGAAGCGCTGCAATAACATTTGAGCGCATGGTTATTTAACGCTTTTGAAAAATTATAATCTGATTCCGCTCGCCCCAATTATACGACGTCACTGCCTTCAAGTTGTACAGAAAGCTGTCATGGTTTTACGTGAGCACCTGCCATTACGGCTTAATCTCACGGCACTCTAAATGCTCGGATTAGTAGACAAGCGACAATCGACGCCCTCAAGAGGCAGAATATATTATATTCTGTTTCAGGAGTACCAGTTTATGTCAGTGCATGCTTGACATTGGACTTACTGGTCGAAGCGATACCTATCTAAAATCTCTTCCGATCTGTGGGTCACGGCACCCGGTTGATTTAGCGCAACTCCACGCCGAGAGCCAAACCTCTAAGCATACAATTATAAGCGACCATCCTTCAAATCCTCAGGACGCAGTATGCAATTATACAAAAGAACAAACTACTCTAATTAGAGAAGAATGTTCGCGTAAGTCATGCAGACCCAGACAATCTCTCTCTGCACGCATATGGGCTACCACCAGCCACTACGATGCTCCCACAAGGGGGCCTTCCCAATGATGAGGCAAATATTGCTACTAACGCAGCTCTATTTGGGGCTCCTCATTCCCGTAGTACCAAGTTAGCAATGTTGGCTACCCAATTGGTATGGCCTTCGTATATCATGATCAACGATCATGAATACTCCCAGTGGACCTTGCATGCAGATCCTTAAACGTTACTGGTACCTCCGTTCGGGCTTAATCATATTAGCACTTATTATAAATAAGTGACAGTAGTGGACCACGAGAAGCTTATGATCCGTGCTTTAGGCTAGGAGAGGCTTGAGACTACAGCCCGTAGTCTTATAGCATACCAAGGTACAAATACCAATCTGCATACTAGGTCATATACGCGCTAGGCTATACTAGGTACACGCACTTTCATTAGAAATCAGACGCACGGTAGACCTCAGCACAAAGTAGCACGGTGCACATATATGGCTTTTCACATCTTGTGTATCCTCTCCTGGCAGCATTGCGCTTCACTAACCCTTTGCACCACCAGTCTTCAAGTTATACAGTGCGATGCTATGTTTCCAAGACTCTTCCTAGGTAATAGTTAATTAGAGTTAAATAACGTTTAAAATACCCTTAATTTTTTACCTGCTGTTTCCACTAATCACAGAGGATCTAGCTACCTGCTTTGTTTTACAAGGTTAGATTATCGACCAAAAAGTGTTGAATGCTCTGTACTTTCTCTTCGTCCCAAGAGTTTCTAGATATATCATTAAATAAGGTCCATATGCGTTCGGTATGTTTGTCATAGAGCCTTTCGTGATTTTCTATGTAGTGGTAACAAGCAAAGATTTCCAAATGGGAGATTTTAATTAGTAATGGATGGTAGATGATGAGAATAGCCATGCTGATGCGACCAGCTATGATCGCTATGATCGTCAGAAAGTTCAATTTTTTTGTATTTGCATTTTTCCCATTGAAATAATTTTCTACGAATATCAGCCTAAAAGACGACTATTTTTCCAATATATCTATATTTTGTGGATCTATGAGGTCTACAGCTACTAGATTTACATTGCAGTGCAAAAGGCTGACATTGCCGCTCCCCACCTCGAAAAGTTTTGCTAAACTAGAGTTAAGATCAAGTATAACAATAGAGGCGAGTAGGCCGTTATGATCCTGAGGACACCGGGACCAGAGTTGATCAACTGTGTCTTATTCTCTAAAGTGGTTCCTCTATACGAGCTTGATTATTGTTTTGGGGGTTAGCTTACAAACCTTATTATGCTTATGTGCTTTTCCAGAGATTTGAGGGCTTAAAACTGCAAGAGCGGGATACTTGCATATGAAATGTTTGAAGGCTTCATCTTCCTCTTTATGCAGCCGAAAGAGTTCACTGTTAGATTTGTCTATCCTCTGCAGAAAATAACGGAAGGAACCATCTCCAGTGAGTACTGCATTAATAACGAGAATGAGCGATTGTCTGGTAAGACCAATTAATTTGTGCGTTTGAAGATAAGAGGGCGTCAAGTATTGCCGCGCTTGCTACAACTAAATTAAATAAAAATCAATTTGTGCACTTGTTCGATATGATAAGATAAGATAAGATAGATAAGACTTCACAAATTTATTTATATATACCTATAAAAAATCAAATAA